>SSNP01000215.1:324475-388837 GCA_006937955.1 Pachypanchax playfairii | reverse complement strand
ATCCTCTCACTCTCTCTGTTCCTCTCCATCTCACTCTCTCATCCTCTCTCACTCTCTCTGTTCCTCTCCATCTCACTCTCTCATCCTCTCTCACTCTCTCTGTTCCTCTCCATCTCACTCTCTCATCCTCTCTCACTCTCTCTTCCTCTCTCTCCCTCTCTGTTCCTCTCCATCTCACTCTCTCTCACTCTCTCTGTTCCTCTCCATCTCACTCTCTCACTCTCTCATCCTCTCTCACTCTCTCATCCTCTCACTCTCTCTGTTCCTCTCCATCTCACTCTCTCACTCTCTCATCCTCTCTCACTCTCTCTTCCTCTCTCTCCCTCTCTGTTCCTCTCCATCTCATTCTCTCTTCCTCTCTCACTCTCTCATCCTCTCTCACTCTCTCTGTTCCTCTCCATCTCACTCTCTCATCCTCTCTCACTCTCTCTTCCTCTCTCTCCCTCTCTGTTCCTCTCCATCTCACTCGCTCTTCCTCTCTCACTCTTTCTTCCTCTCTCACTCTCTCATCCTCTCTCACTCTCTCATCCTCTCACTCTCTCTGTTCCTCTCCATCTCACTCTCTCACTCTCTCATCCTCTCTCACTCTCTCATCCTCTCTCTCCCTCTCTGTTCCTCTCCATCTCACTCGCTCTTCCTCTCTCACTCTCTCTGTTCCTCTCCATCTCATCCTCTCTCACTCTCTCTGTTCCTCTCCATCTCACTCTCTCATCCTCTCTCACTCTCTCTTCCTCTCTCTCCCTCTCTGTTCCTCTCCATCTCACTCGCTCTTCCTCTCTCACTCTTTCTTCCTCTCTCACTCTCTCATCCTCTCTCATCCTCTCACTCTCTCTGTTCCTCTCCATCTGACTCTCTCACTCTCTCATCCTCTCTCACTCTCTCATCCTCTCTCTCTCTCTCTGTTCCTCTCCATCTCACTCTCTCATCCTCTCTCACTCTCTCATCCTCTCTCACTCTCTCTGTTCCTCTCCATCTCACTCTCTCATCCTCTCTCACTCTCTCTGTTCCTCTCCATCTCACTCTCTCATCCTCTCTCACTCTCTCTGTTCCTCTCCATCTCACTCTCTCATCCTCTCTCACTCTCTCTTCCTCTCTCTCCCTCTCTGTTCCTCTCCATCTCATTCGCTCTTCCTCTCTCACTCTCTCATCCTCTCTCACTCTCTCTGTTCCTCTCCATCTCACTCTCTCATCCTCTCTCACTCTCTCTTCCTCTCTCTCCCTCTCTGTTCCTCTCCATCTCACTCTCTCTTCCTCTCTCACTCTCTCATCCTCTCTCACTCTCTCTGTTCCTCTCCATCTCACTCTCTCTCACTCTCTCTGTTCCTCTCCATCTCACTCTCTCATCCTCTCTCACTCTCTCTTCCTCTCTCTCCCTCTCTGTTCCACTCCATCTCACTCTCTCTTCCTCTCTCACTCTCTCTTCCTCTCTCTCCCTCTCTGTTCCTCTCCATCTCACTCTCTCTTCCTCTCTCACTCTCTCATCCTCTCTCACTCTCTCTGTTCCTCTCCATCTCACTCTCTCTCTCCCTCTCTGTTCCTCTCCATCTCATTCTCTCTTCCTCTCTCACTCTCTCTTCCTCTCTCTCCCTCTCTGTTCCTCTCCATCTCACTCTCTCATCCTCTCTCACTCTCTCTGTTCCTCTCCATCTCACTCTCTCATCCTCTCTCTCTCTCTCTGTTCCTCTCCATCTCACTCTCTCTCACTCTCTCTGTTCCTCTCCATCTCACTCTCTCACCCTCTCTCACTCTCTCTTCCTCTCTCTCCCTCTCTGTTCCTCTCCCTCTCACTCGCTCTTCCTCTCTCTCCCTCTCTGTTCCTCTCCCTCTCTCTCTCCCTCTCCCTCTCTCTCTCTCTCTTCCTCTCTCTCCCTCTCTGTTCCTCTCCATCTCACTCTCTCTTCCTCTCTCACTCTCTCATCCTCTCTCACTCTCTCTGTTCCTCTCCATCTCACTCTCTCATCCTCTCTCACTCTCTCTGTTCCTCTCCCTCTCACTCTCTCTCACTCTCTCTGTTCCTCTCCATCTCACTCTCTCACCCTCTCTCACTCTCTCTTCCTCTCTCTCCCTCTCTGTTCCTCTCCATCTCATTCGCTCTTCCTCTCTCACTCTCTCATCCTCTCTCACTCTCTCTGTTCCTCTCCATCTCTCTCTCTCTTCCTCTCTCTCTCTCTCTTCCTCTCTCACTCTCTCTGTTCCTCTCCATCTCTCTCTCTCTCTCTCTCTCTGTTCCTCTCCATCTCACTCTCTCATCCTCTCTCACTCTCTCATCCTCTCTCTCCCGCTCTGTTCCTCTCCATCTCACTCGCTCTTCCTCTCTCTCACTCTTAAATCTAACAATCAAGCCAAACATCAAGAACATCAAATAGTTGAAATCAGACATTTACATATACTTCAGATAAAAACACAAAAACACCATTTTACCATCAAAATTACTAAATGTTTTTTAGATTAGATTTAGTTTTCTTTAGATTAATAAATATCAAAAATTGTATTTGTTACATTTAAAAATAAAGAGAATTTTATTGTATTTTAATCGCAAATTGCACCCAAATTGTATTTAAGATTGAGCCACACTTGTGGAGTTCCTCAATTATTCTCCTGGCGTTTTGGTTTCTCTTGATTTTCTCATGTCAAAGAAAGAGGTTCCGTATTATGGAGGTACTTTAATATGCATCCACAGGTGTGTTACCAGAAATCAGAAGCTTCTTAAACTCAGAATGGAATAATCTGGAGTTTTCTTTTTGACACAATACAATAAATAAATAATATATACTCCTGACTTTGATAAAAGTGATAAATACATAACAACTCTCTCTATTTATCTATCTAAAACAAAAAGTTTACTGTAAATTGATGTTTAACAGTAATAAACAACATTTTTTTGTGTTTTTATTTCCTGAAGTGATTGTAAATATCTGGTTACAGCTGCAAATATACTGCTGTATCAATATAAAGCATAAAATATCTAATAACATTTACCTGAGTTTTTTCTTTGAAAGAAGCCACTATGTCCATAGTTGTATACATCAGTATATAACTGAAACTGAGTGTGTTATTTAGTCATGGGGGCTTAGCAACTGAAAATATGAAATAAACACACAGGTAAGCTAAAAAAACAAACAGCATTGTCCTGCTATTCATTTAGTCAGTGACAGCTGGGGAAACATTTTTTGGGTGGGGCTGCATTAATCCAATTAAATGACTGTCAGTAAAACACTTGTAAAGATGAGTTCACGTAAAACCTATATTAAAACAGTTATTTAACAAATACTTTATGCAGTCATAAAATGTATTTATTTATTTTAAAATTTCATCTATTTTATTTTTTTAGTCTCTTTTCATGGCAATGTCACAAAAAAGCACCACAACAAACAGTCCAACGGACATAACAATAACATACTCCATGACAAAAGCACAAAGCAGGTTTAACAAACTTTAAATCAAACCTGAACTCAAAGTTGACCAACTCTCAGTTGCCAAACTCAGTTTTTCGGTTTCAGAACAGCTGTTAAGTATTAGTTCAATCAACTCTGAGTCAAAGTTAACCTGAGTTATACTGCTACCTGAGGATATAAGAAGCCCTCATCAGTGGAGCACAGATAACATGATTCACCATGGCAACCAGTGGACTAAAGGTTAGCGCCCCCTACTGCTTCCCAGTAGAACTGGATCTTTTAATGACTGTATGAGCAAAAAATGAGCAGATTTAAAAAAGCAGCAGCAAAAGAGAGAGAGAGAGATTGCGTGACAGAAAAATACTGATCTAGTCAATGTTTGAGTATTAATTAGAGGAAATGTTTGATGTTGAATGTTCCACTCATTCAACATTTATATTCTATATGTTTCTGAGCACACAGGTGCAACTCAACAGGTGTAAAAAGATTTCAGTTTCAGGTTTTAGTTAATAATGTTGATCCAGTCCAACCTGCAGCTTGTTTCTCTTCAACAGAACATGATGGAAATGATAAGGGTCCATTAAAGAGGAAGAGGGTCCATCAACCTCCACAGCACAGCTTACCTATTCAGCATTAACCAACAACTTACTATGACACTAAGTAGACATGGAAATACACAGAATTGTCTCTGTGTGGACAGCATGTCCATCATGGGTCATATGAGAGACGTGTGAACTGAGAATATTGTTTAAATAAATTCTAGATGATTGTAGAAACACTCATCCAGATACTCATCAGGGTGATAAAACATCCACTCTGTTAGGAATGTTACTTTATAAAAGTAATTAGTTATAGTTACTCACTTGTTCCAAAAAGTAACTTAGTTACAAACTGAACTACTCTACAAAAAACTAACTAGTTAACTGAGAAACTAATGGACTGTATTACTAAAAAAAACCTAATTCCTTGTATAATGCAAATAAAACTGATTCTAATTAAACATGTAGCCTGGCAGCACCAGGAATCGAACCCACATCCTCTGAACAAAAGGTATATTTTTAACCATGAGGCTATAGTGACCAACATAATCCTTTGCGTATTCAGCCTTCATAGACCCATTTTAATGTGCGTTTAGTCACATTAAATTGTTCTAATTCATAGTAACACACTGTGTTTTACGTTCACTAACGATAACGGTGTTGTAATGTTGGAAACTGTAATTTATTAGATTATTCTGTTACTGTAAATCCAACCATGTTGCATAGCGCTGTCACTTTAAACGGCTTCATTCCAAACGCTGCTGATCATCCTCTCTCTCTCTCTCTCCCGACGGAGATTTCTACATAATATCTGCGTTTCCATGTCAACAGGCTCATCAAGAAACGGACACGCCGTGTCTGTTAATGATTTCAGATAGCAGGCTTCAACTTAAGAGAAGGAGAAACTCTGAGTTGTGTCAAACAAACCTGCTGGCAAGCAGTTTAGGTTCATGGAGTGTGTTGCCCGGGTAACCGACTCAGAGTTACACTGAACTCGGTTTGTGCAACCGAAAAACCAGAGTATCCTCATCTCAGGGTTAACTAGCTCAAAGTTTTCCACTAAACCTGCTTTGTGAAATACACCCAATGTCTGTTAAGAAACCAAATCCTTCAATTTCAGTAGTCCTGAACTCAAAAACAATCTAGTGGTGTGTTCTCTTGGAGCCACTCCATTAATTATTTGAATAGCTTTTTTTTGCAGAATAAACAAAGGAAATCAAATTAATGACATAAGAGTTCCCCATACCTCCAAACAATACATCAAATATGGCAAAATAAAAAACAGTACAGAATTTTCATTGCCTTGTAACTTAACATAGACTTAACTTTGTTTAAAACAGCAATATTTCTACAAATTTTATTTCTAACATAGGCTGTGTGATTTCCATTTAAAATTTTAATCAATATTCACTCCCAAAAACCTAAATTCTGCCACTCTCTCAATGATTACTCCCTTTAAACACAAATAAACAACTTCAAAACGCTTTTGATTCGAAAACAACATCAATTTTGTTTTACTTAAGTTTAATGACAATTTATTTTCATTAAACCATTTCTGAAGTAAAACCATTTCTTGTTCAATATTTATCATCAGCCTTTTTAAATTTTTCCCTGAAACAAAAAAATTCATCTGCAAAAAGTCAAATCATTGATTGGTCACAGAGGACATTAATATATAAGGTAAAATGTTTTGGCCCCAACACAGAGCCTTGAGGGACTCCACACTGTATTATTTCCAATTTAGATTTATGGCCTAAATACTCTACATATTGCTGTCTATTTTCCAAGTAACTCCTAATCCATTTTAATACTGCACCTCTAATTCCATATATTTGTAATTTGTATATCAAAATGCCGTGGTCAATAGTATCAAAGGCCTTTTTAAGATCAATAAAAACACCAACTGTGTGGTTTTTATTCCCCAGTTCACTAGTAATGTCCTCTGTGATTTTTATCAGAGCCAAAGCTGTTGAATGGGTACTACGAAACCTATACTGACTGACTATCATGGAGCAGGGAATGTTTTTCGAGAAAATAATCAAATTTTTTTACAAAAAGCTTCTCCAAAATGTTCGAGAATTGAGAGAGCAAAGATATCGGTCTATAATTTGTAAGATTAAGCCTATCTCCAGATTTATAAAGAGGAATAACCTTAGGTACCTTAATTTTGTCAGGAAAGAAACCTGTATTAAAAGAAAAAACGTTATTTTTGTGATTAGTTTTCTTTTCTTTCCCCTTTTATATATATTTCCAAATGCACATGTACACATGATATACACTTATGCAAGAAAAAAACAAAAACCAGGAAACATTTACAGTACAGGAAACCAAAAGGTCACCAAAGGGGGAGACATGATATAGAGCAGAAAATTAAATAGTAAACAAGGAGCGTTACGGATTACGAGATAGTCCATATCTTATTGGAATGGTAAGAGGCATAGAGCAAGGCAAGGTAAAATTCCCTTGGGTCCATCCATCATAGTAAGTTGCGAGGCATATCAGGCAAGTCCATCTGAGATACTTACTTTACTGCGTTTCACATTTATATATAACCATTTAGTCCAATATTTTTTACTCTTATTATTGCTAAATCTCAAGGAGTAAATAAACCATTCCACTTCACGTTTCTTGAACTGTTAATGTTCATTCCTTAGTGTTGGTAGGTTCCCTGTAAGCCATTTCCTTGTTATAGATTTTTTTCCCCGCTATGAGTAATATTTTCAAAAGATATTTATCATTCCCATTTAAGTCATTAGTCAAGTTACACAAGTACAAATTTTGAAAGTTATATTCTATTTCGAAGCCAAGAATTAACCTTATTTCTTTAAGTATCTTTTTCCAATAAGGCTGTATCTGTGGGCAACCCCAGAAAATATGAAAATGATCTGCCGTGTCATTGTTGTATTTTCTCCAACATATTCTCAGAATGGTGATGCTGAATCAGGACAATGTTCTTTTTGGAGTTATAAAAAACCTAGAAATATTCTTCCATGCAAACAACTTCCATTGGCCAGAGGTGGTGGTAGTAGCATTATTTTGACATATGTTTAGCCAATCATCTTCTGTCAAGCTAATTTTGGATTCTTTTTCCCAAGCGTTTTTAATGTAGAGTGTGGAAATTTTTTTGTATGCTTCTAGGCATTAAATAGTTTCTTTCTACTGGATTTACCTTTATAGGCCTCTACAACAATACCAACGATAATTCAAAGGACTTGTGAATTTCCTCTTGTGAAAAACACATTTGATTATTGAGGGGTTTTTTATCTTAAAAATTGATCTATCCAATTGTTGTTTTTTAAGTCGCCAGGCTAGTATTTTTTTTGGCTCAAGGTACGCTTTCGTAATAGTTTTGTTTGATATATTTAAGTTTAAGTTCTACCTCTTTGTCTAGTTTTTTGTTTAGAGCCGTCTTTATGGTTAAATTTTGCTGTAAAAGATTAGGGTCTCCAGTCTTCATGTGTTTCTGTTCTAGGTTGTCTAGCTGCTTCTTCAGTTTGTCATATTGCTCCAGTTTTTCTTTCTTTTTCCTTGAAGTCCACATCATGATCCTCCCCCTCAGTACTGTCTTTGCAGCATCCCAAAGGATACTTGGAGAGGTTTATGTAGTATCATTTAATTCCATATAATCCTTACATTTTTTTAATAATTAATCTCTCAAATTGTTCATTTAATAGGCTTGTATTAAATCTCCATATTGTTGTCTTAGGCTGTGAATCTACATGTAGTTTTAGGTATACTCCTGCGTGATCTGACACGTCTCTTGAGCCAATATCACAGTCTATTATCCTATGACTGTCTTCCTTAAATGGGAAAAATAAGTGAACTCCTTAGCTGCTGAGTGGCAATCCCTGCAAACATCACATAGGCCTATGCTTTTAGTCATATTTTTAATGTATAGAAACTCAGGGTTGATTTTTTTAATGGATTTGAGGAATCCAAGGAGGGGTATAATTGTGCATTCCAATCTCCTCCGCATGTCAAGGTACCTGAGGTTTCTGTTACAATGAGATCAAAAATTTTATCAATGAGTATTTTATCATATCCTGGGGGTCTGTATACATTTAACAGCATCACTACATTTGAATCTAATGTTCCCTTTACCAGGACAAAACGGCCCCTCTTTGTCTGAAATCCGTTTGGTCACTTTAAAGTATATATTGTTGGCTACTAATATTGCAACGCACCTTGTGTGTCCTTTAGCATAAATAAAATGTGTTTTTAAACTCCATTCTTTTAAAGCTCGCATTAACTTCTTTTGTTAGACGAATTTCTTGCCAGAAAATAATATGTTGTTGTTGTGTCTTCATTTTAACAATAAGCTTCTGTTGGAGATTTTAAGGTTTTACGATGTTGGTAAAAGGTCACAGGTCATGCTGCAGGAGTGAGTGAACTGAATGAGACCTGGCCTGAATCAACACTTCTGTGTTTATCTTGGAAACCAGTTGGTTTACGACTTGTTCCTGTTGTCCATCCAATGATGTGTTTGTTTGCTACACTCTGACTTCATTATCTGACCCACACTTGTTTCCCTCCCTTGCTCCATCCAGATGGGAGGTGTCTTTGTGAATAAAAAGGCAATGCAAAGGTGAACACATCAGAATCGTCTCAACACCTTGGTTGGGTGTTCTCCTTTGCAAAGCTCATTGAAACCATACTCTGTGTCTGACTGATAGTCTTTTTGATAGTTATTTAACTTAGGGGTATTAAAATATCCTGACAGCTTCCTTCTTTTGATTTAATTTTGTAACCCGTAGACATTAAGAGTTATAATTTTATGTTGTTGTTGTGACATAAATTGTTAAGATAAATACTCCCTCTAACTTATTCAACTCGGATGACCTGAACATTAGAACGTGGGTAAAAACACATGAACTTTGCAATTAGTGAACATAAAAGATATAATAGAACAGTGACTTCCAGAACAGAACGACTCAAGGAGGAGTCAAGGTTGAAGAGAAAATTCCCCAGAAAATGGGGGGTCTCCTCAGTGCGGTCTGACATAGCTCAATAAAGAATGTGGGTTCAGTGCACAGTTACAATTTTGAGAACCAGCTCCCAGGGCAGCTGTTGGCTGTTGCAGTCTGTCTTTAGTAAACATTCAATTCCATCTCATCATCCTGAGGGCTGAGTGAAAAGGAGTGATCTACAAGTCATTACTATTAACTAAAATGTTCAAATCTTTACTCCAAACTATAAGTCAAAATACTGTATTTTATAAATCTTACCCTCTGGATGTTAGGTACCTTCAGCATTAATATACATGTATGTTTATCTTGGCGAGGGTGTGGTGTCTTTGGCGTCCAGGCAATAGTTGTTGAGTTTTTTCCGAGCTCGCTCTCCGTCTGCGGCAAAGGTCTGTCGCTTGGCCCCCGCTCTCTCCCAGGATAATCTGTCCAGTCGCTCCATCGGTACTGTCGCCATTGGTTGGTCGTTGCTGTCATCATCAGGTGCCAGGCCCTTCTTCTTCAGGTCCTTCATGGCCTCCACTGCGCTGTCATAAGTTACGGGGCCTCCGTCATAGAACACCTGGAGCTTTGCTGGTAGAGGCGTGTGAAAGCGGAGACCTTTTTCTTTTAGGAGTTTTCTGATGGGGGCGTAGGCTCTCCTCTTCTTTTGGGTCTCTGCCGGGTAGTCCTGGTCAAAATATATCCTCTGCTGATTGAGGCGGATCTCTTCTTTCTTCCATGTTGAGCGAAGCACCAAATCCTTGGTTCTGTATTCTAAGAAGCAAATCACCACGGAGCGAGGGCTGGCATTCTGTGGCAGTTTGGGTCCAAGGGAACACTGGCAACTTTGTATAGCTAGCTCGGTATTCCGAAGTAATAACTCTGCCTTGATAAATCTTTCACTGAATTCCAACAGGTTATTCCCCTCAGTATCTCCACGACTCCCATACACGCGGACATTATTATTGCGGAACCGGGCATCTAATTCAGTTTGGCTTGGAGTTTATCCTGGTTGCTAACAGTTTTAGCTAGCATCTCTTTAGCCGCCGCTGTCCACTCCTCTATCTCGGCCACTCGCTGCAGGGATTCCTCCACTCTGTCTCTGGTCTCTTTCATGTCAGTCGCCAATTCGTTAAGCTTTCCGTTCATCTCCTCTCTTACGCTAGTTAAATCCTTCTTCATTTCGCTGGGTAGGTTATCACGGAAGCTGCTTAGTTCTTCTTTCATGTCCATTTGGATAGCTAGGATTTTCTTGTGGATTGATCCAATGCTACAGACCTGTCAACCTAGTAAAAAAAATTAGAGTACCACTTGGGTTGCGTGACCTTTTCTTGCAGAATTTTGCAATACATCCACACACACACACACACATATATATATATATACATTATATATATATACAGTGGGGCAAAAAAGTATTTAGTCAGCCACCAATTGTGTAAGTTCTCCCACTTAAAAAGATCAGAGAGGCCTGTAATTTTCATCATAGGTATACCTCAACTATGAGAGACAAAATGAGGAAAAAAAATCCAGAAAATCACATTGTCTGATTTTTAAAGAATTTATTTGCAAATTATGGTGGAAAATAAGTATTTGGTCAATAACAAAAGTTAATCTCAATACTTTGTTATATAGCCTTTGTTGGCAATGACAGAGGTCAAACGTTTTCTGTAAGTCTTCACAAGGTTTTCACACACTGTTGCTGGTATTTTGGCCCATTCCTCCATGCAGATCTCCTCTAGAGCAGTGATGTTTTGGGGCTGACGCTGGGCAACACGGACTTTCAACTCCCTCCAGAGATTTTCTATGGGGTTGAGATCTGGAGACTGGCTAGGCCACTCCAGGACCTTGAAATGCTTCTTACGAAGCCACTCCTTCATTGCCCGGGCGGTGTGTTTGGGATCATTGTCATGCTGAAAGACCCAGCCACGTCTCATTTTCAATGCCCTTGCTGATGGAAGGAGGTTTTCACTCAAAATCTTACGATACATGGCCCCATTCATTCTTTCCTTTACACGGATCAGTCGTCCTGGTCCCCTTGCAGAAAAACAGCCCCAAAGCATGATGTTTCCACCCCCATGCTTTACAGTAGGTATGGTGTTCTTTGGATCCAACTCAGCATTCTTTCCCCTCCAAACACGACAAGTTGAGTTTCTACCAAAAAGTTCTATTTTGGTTTCATCTGACCATATGATGTTCTCCCAATCCTCTTCTGGATCATCCAAATGCTCTCTAGCAAACCGCAGACGGGCCTGGACGTGTCCTGGCTTCAGCAGGGGGACACGTCTGGCACTGCAGGATTTGAGTCCCTGGCGGCGTAGTGTGTTACTGATGGTAGCCTTTGTTACTTTGGTCCCAGCTCTCTGCAGGTCATTCACTAGGTCCCTCCGTGTGGTTCTGGGATTTTTGCTCACCGTTCTTGTGATCATTTTGACCCCACGGGGTGAGATCTTGCGTGGAGCCCCAGATCGAGGAAGATTATCAGTGGTCTTGTATGTCTTCCATTTTCTAATAATTGCTCCCACAGTTGATTTCTTCACACCAAGCTGCTTACCTATTGCAGATTCAGTCTTCCCAGCCTGGTGAAGGTCTACAATTTTGTTTCTGGTGTCCTTTGACAGCTCTTTGGTCTTGGCCATAGTGGAGTTTGGAGCGTGACTGTTTGAGGTTGTGGACAGGTGTCTTTTATACTGATAACGAGTTCACACAGGTGCCATTAATACAGGTAATGAGTGGAGGACCGAGGAGCCTCTTAAAGAAGTTACAGGTCTGTGAAAGCCAGAAATCTTACTTGTTTGTAGGTGACCAAATACTTATTTTCCACCATAATTTGCAAATAAATTCTTTAAAAATCAGACAATGTGATTTTCTGGATTTTTTTTCCTCATTTTGTCTCTCATAGTTGAGGTATACCTATGATGAAAATTACAGGCCTCTCTGATCTTTTTAAGTGGGAGAACTTACACAATTGGTGGCTGACTAAATACTTTTTTGCCCCACTGTATGTGTGTGTTTCAGTCCCTCCAGGATTTCGCGATGTTGCGATCGTAACTATTAATGCAACTTAAATGAAACTCCGCGAAATCAGCGCACTCGTTCAACTTCCTCCAAATACAGCAACTTTCCAGGAAAAAATAGTCGTTTGTGCCTCTTCCCTAATGTTTGTTAGTTTTCGCACAAGTACTTTCTGCGGAGGAAGGAGAGTGTTAGCGGAGACTTGGCTTAGCTTTTCAGAACAGAAGAAGAGAACCCCATGTCACTTCCTGTCTTTATCCTGTGCCGGGAGAATGGAGACACGGGCGACATGGGTGACAATAATAAATCCCATTTGCCAACTAAAATATAGGCAACAGACCACGCTAAACAGTTCCCAACTCTATTTCACTCTGAGCGGGGGTAAACTTTTTTGTTTTTTGGCCTGTTGCCCTGACATCCCACATCATGAAAGTCTTGGAGAGACTCATGTTGGTCCACCTAAATAAGCAAACAAGCATGTTTCAAGACCCACTGCAGTTTGCTTATTGCCGTGGAGTTGGAGTGGAAGACATCATTATACACCTGCTTCAACAAACCCACTGTCATCTTGGCAAAGCAGGCAGCACTGTGAAGATCATGTTTTTTGATTTCTCCAGTGCCTTTAACACAATTGAGCCTGCGCTATTGTGTCAAAAACTCCAGAAGACACAGGTGGAGGCCTCCACAATCACCTGGATTAAGGACTACCTCAAACGGACCACAGTATGTGAAACAAGAGTTGTACATCTGACCAGGTGATCAGCAGCATAGGAGCACCACAGGGGACTGTACTCTCACCATTTCTTTTCACTCTGTACACTTCAGACTTTCAGTACAGGTCAGAGTCCTGCCATCTACAGAAATACTCTGATGACTCTGCAGTTGTTGGTTGGATCAGAGATGGACGAGAGACTGAGTCCAGAGACCTGGTGGACCACTCTGTGTCCTGGTGTGGGAACAATCATCTCATCTTGAATGTGAACAAGACAAAGGAGATGATTGTGGATTTTAGGAAGAGCAGCAACATACCAACACCCATTTCCATCACGGGAGAAGAAGTGGAGGTGGTGGAGGATTATAAATACCTGGTGTTCACCTGGACAACAGACTGAACTGGAGACACTGTGATGCTGTTTTTAGGAAGGGACAGAGCAGACTGGACTTCATCAGGAAGATTAGATCCTTCAATGTTTGCAGCAAGATGTTGAAGATCTTTTATAAGTCTGTTGTGGAGAATGTGATTACATCTGCAGTCACCTGTTGGGGGCGGAGCATCAGAGCAGGTGAAATGAAGTGGCTGAACAGATTGATAAGGAGGGCTGGTTCTGTTCTGGGGACTGATCTGAAGTCTCTTGAGTTAATGGTCCAAAGGAGGATGGTTCGTAAAATGAAAATTATCATGGAGAACCTTCAGTCAAAGGCTTCTTCAGATCTGCTGCAGCACAGACCCCTACAGGAGATCCTTCTTGCCCACAGCTAGAACCTTCTACAATGGCTCCCTGAAGATGAACTGAGCTACAACAACACTTAATTTCCCTTCAGGGATTAATAAAGTATTTTTTGATTTTATTTGATCTGAATCTAGATCATAGAACTGAATCTGCCTCATGGAACTGAATCTTAACCTGACTCTTTCAAATCTATGTGTAGCCCCACCTGTCTACTCGGTGCTACACATACATCATGAATTTCTCCATTTGAAACCGTCTTTAAAAGGGAGGGACATCAGGTATAATATTTTAAAATGATTGGAAGATGCACCAGCAAGTGCCTACCGCCTAGCGCTTCCACCACAACGTGGCATGAGATCATGTTCCAAACTCTTCTCCTCTGTTGTCCCCCGATGGTGGAATGACCTACCAAACTCGGTCCGATCCTCAGAGTCTGCAGCTACTTTTAAGAGCAGACTTAAGACTCACCTCTTTAAAGAACACTTTCAGTCTTAATGTGGGATTAATTTATGATTTATGATATCGATTTGGGAGTTTATCTCTACAAAAAAAAAAAAAAAAAAAATTGTTACACTTGATGTATCAGCGTCGGAATTAAACTGGACTCCAAACAGTCCGCCTCCTTATATTTTTTTCCTTCTCTTTGAATTCTTGCTTGTATGTTCTCTCAATGTAAGTCGCTTTGGATAAAAGCATCTGCTAAATGACAGTAGTAGTAGTAGTAGTAGTACCATGATTTGTCTTTAGCCAATCACAGTAAATCAGGCTCTTGTAAATCCAGTTGGGAGTAAAACACACACATCGTTACCACCAGGAAATTCACAAAGTTCTTACCTTGATAATTTTACAACCAAGAAATCGTCTCTAGTCCTAAATCAGATTCAATAGCTGCTTTTATGTCTACATCCACCAGCAGCCATGTTTGTTTTACTTTACCTGCCTGGACACTTGCTGTCAGTCATACCTGAACACCCGCTCCAAAGCACAATGCTAACACATGATTATTTGATAGAGTCAGACAGTTTAACTGGAGTGGTACAAGTTGGATTTTCATGGTTTTGGAAAACTGTAAATCTCGTGATAATCCATTTTGCAGTCCAAGGTTAACTGAATGTACCTGAATCCGTTTCTGGCTGTAGAGATGCTGCCTCTGGATCCAGTCCTGCACCCACCAGCGTTGGTTTTTTCTCTCCAGGGCCCTCATTTATCAATCGTTCTTACACACAGATCTGTGCGTATTTTGTGTGTTGGAACAATTTGATGCATCGTGTGGTATTTATCAATTTGTACTTGTGCGTAGAAATGTTCCTAAATATAAGTACAGCTCTGGTCGTGCGTACACACAGCATCTAGTGGTAGAACATGGAACCAAAATTCTGAAGGTCTCAGTCATCCATGCGTGTTCTTCATCCACAAATTATCTCTAAACCAATTAGTAATTATGTGTGTTAATAAACAGCTTTGTCGCATAATTGGTGGTCAATGTTATAAAAGACAGCTGTTACCTAGATGTATTTGAATTCGCAGGATGGCTGATCATCTTGCATCATTAGAGGATAATGCACCACGGAGGGAGCACGTCTTCAGTGACCGTGCAGATATGCTGGGTGAGCTCACAGAGCGGCTCATGAGCAGATAGCGCTTTCCAAATAAAGTGATGTTACCAAATATGGCTAATGTCTGTATGTAAATGACTGAGAACGGGCACGGAGACCCGAAGTGAGTGTGCACAAGTGGGATTTATCAACACATGATTACGGAGGAGTGTGCGTACGAGTGGCCATTGCACATTTCATAAATCAGAGTTTTGACTGTTCGTACGAACATTCTAAATTTCATTCGTAGGACAGAATATAAGACAGTTTCTACAAACAACTAATAAATGAGGGCCCAGGTCCTTAAAAACAGCAGCTAGATATTCTCCGTCCTGTAGAAAGTGCAGATGGAGTCTCTTTGCATTATTGTCATCTTAAAAATGAGAAAATTTTGCACAAATTTCCAAGCAGATGTGATGATTAACACACATAATTTTTAAATTCTGAAGAGAGCAAGAACTCTGCAGCCAGCGTATGACAGAAAATCACATCTTATTCTCAATAATTCATTAAGTTATTGATGCAGCAATTTCCTGTATCACACAGAGCCCGCCTCCAGGAATGCTCACGAACTCCAGATTTTGAAAGGAACAGGAGATTTGTATGAACCTATTGTTCGTACAGGTCATTGTGACCGAGGCTTTAATGAAAGGTTACCAACAGTTGTTTACACAAACAACCTTCGATGCATGACATCATACAATGAGTAGGGACTGCGTTGCATTCTCAGAGACAAGATGTTTTGGCTATTTTGATAAATAAATACAGATGAAAGCTCATAATCACACTAGTAAAACAGAAATCATGTTCATTTTTAATATCTGTATCTTTGTGTGATCAGGCCAACGATGCTACAGGAAACACATGGAACTGGTTGTACTTCATCCCCCTCATCATCATTGGTTCCTTCTTCATGCTCAACCTGGTGCTGGGAGTGCTGTCAGGGTGAGTACCACACTAAGCTTCTGCTCACTTTCTTCACACATGCATATTTCAGTTGGATAACAGTTTCAGGACTTAAGTTATTTGACAGTCATAGGGACTTGTGCTTTCATTAAACAGATGGAAAAAAAATGACCCCCCCCCCTCACATCCCTCCAGCTTCTGTGCTTCTTTCACAGTTACTAATTTAGGTAAAGTCTACATCTGTGGCACAATAAATAAAACATTTACCAGATCTTATTAAAACATAAATTCACATTAATATTCAACTCATCTTTCCCTTGTGCAGACTTTGTAAATATTATGGTGTGTAGAACCTTCCTGTGTAATCATGTGGTATTCTCTCTCATTTGAAGCAGTATGAGTAGGATCTTTATGGGATATATCTGTTTTTGTTGCATTCATATAACATTAATTTATAGTTACTAATTTTTCACAGAAACACAAATCTCTAAACTCTAAAACTGTGAAACATTAACATTTTGTTCTTTCTTATTTTAGATTACATCTCATATTTCACCTATTTCACCTTCACCTTTCAGAAAACTATGTTATCATGTAACAGTTGATGAACAATTGGTTTTTGAAATGTTACATTTTTATTTCATTTAAAATTTTTGGTTAATTTTACTTTTCAGATGAAGTAAAAGCTACATTTTATTAATTAACCACCAATATGGTTGGATTAAAAGATCCGTATCATTTTCAACTACAGGTTTTTGATTTAAGCTGAGTTTTTCATACATCAGAAACCTTTGGTTTTTTATCCTTCTTCACTTTTTTCACAGTAGTTGTGCCTCATAACTGCAAAGGAAACACCTTTGTTTAGCTGCCTAAGTTTATTCACAGAAACTAGACAAGCAGGCCAAAACACTCTTTAGTGTGCACTTTCCCAGTTCTACAGTGCTTAAGAAAGTGTCAGGGGCCGTGAGTTCTACGGTCGCCTGTTTATGTTTAGTGTGGGCTTTGAGTATGTCTGGTTATGGGGCTTTTGAGTTTAGTTTAGATTTAAGTTAGATTATTGTATTATGTCCTTATGTGTGTCTAGTGTGGAGCTTGTGCTGTCGTAGTCTATTGTCACAGTTCATGTTTAGGATTTGTTTTTCTCTTCTCTGGTTTTATCAGTTCATGTTCATGGTCATGTCACTTCCTGTACTTCACCTTTGTCTATTAGATTGTCTGCATCTGTCTCTGGAGTTGATTGTCGGCACCTGTGTCTCGTCTGGGTCCGGCACTACTTAAGGTTGGAGCTGTTGTCAGTTCAGTGCTGGACTGTTGTCCACTGTCATAAGTTTATTGTCCTTGTCATGAGTGTTTTGTCTTGTAGAATCATAGATCATCTTGTAGAGTCATAGTTATAGTTATTGTCTGGAGTTATCGTCACCCTTTTGGAAATTTGGATTTTGAGTTTTTCCTTTTGGACTCCTCTCTCCTCCACCTCCAAGTGAGTTGAGTGCTTTTTGCTTTGTTACTTTGAACTTTGGATTTTGGACTAACCCCCTGTCTCCCACAGCAAAACGTCATTTGTGTTTCGTTTTGTTCCCCCCACCTGTGTTTGTCTTTAACTCTTTTTATTTGAGCCTGCCACTCTCTGCCTCTCTGCGTTTGAGATCCACACCTCACCCTAGTGATACGTGACGGATAATTTACATATGAGAGTTTTAGATTTTAGTGATTTTGACGTGTCCATTTCGAGGTGGTCCTGTGATAGCCTGGCTAAGTCTGAACCTTGGCAACATTAGAATTAATGACATCACATTCAATTCAAGAGAGGAGCCCGATAACTAAAAGCTCTTCCTCCTTTTCAGCTTTTAGAAACTCTAGGAACTACAAGCAGACCTGCAGTCTGAGAGCGAAGTGCTCTGTTAGGAACATCTGGAACAATAAGATCTTTAATATAAGATGGAGCTTGTAACGTGCTGAAGGGCCAAGAGAACTTATCTGACCTTTGCGAATAGATGGAATAATGACACTCAGAACCAGGTTCAGGGTTGAAGCCAAAGTGTGTGAATGAGTCAAGGACACAGTATAAGGTTCAAAAAGTGTATTAAAGTTTAAGATAAATGACATACAAAACAAAAAATGTTTGGGGTAAAACAACAAAACAAAACAACACAAGCACGCCACACAAATGTGTGTGGTTTTGGGACTCTACTCGAACATATATACATATGGAAAAAAGGAAAAGAAAAAAAGTTTGAAGCTTCAATATAACTAACTAAAATGAATATACTTAATTTTGATCTCATTAGCATAAAGCTAAGAGTCATTCCATATTCAAATGGAAAAAACAAATCAAATGTTGCGCAACAAAATGGTGTTAAGCCAAACAATACAACACTACTAAAACCATAGGTAGTGTGATCAAAGTACAGCCAGAATGGTAAAATAAAGAAAACAGGATTACTGTAAGTAAAACCAAAGTCAACCATTCAGCTCTAATATCAAATTAAATAAATACCAAGCACTAAAAAACATTCTAAAACATGCTGACCGTGTGCTTTAATGTTAATGCTGGGTTTCTGCTATAGAGCATCAATGGGGGAAACAATATCTGTTTGACTCACTGGTGAGTTGAGGGATGTCCATATACACAGTTGAAGTCAGGATTCATGGGACAGGAATCTGTGATGCACAACTGGATTAATAAAAGTGTCAGGATATTTTAATACCCCTAAGTTAAATAACTATCAAAAAGACCATCAGTCAGACACAGAGGTATGGTTTCAATGAGCTTTGCAAAGGAGAACACCCAACCAAGGTGTTGAGACGATTCTGATGTGTTCACGTTTGCAATGCCTTTTTATTCACAAAGACACCTTCCATCTGGATGGAGCAAGGAAGATAATGAAGTCAGAGTGTAGTAAACAAACACATAATTGGATGGACAACAGTCACAGGTCGTAAACCAACTGGTTTCCAAGATAAACACAAATGTATTTTTTCAGGCCAGGCCACTTTCAGTTCACTTACTCCTGCAGCATGACCTGTGACCTTCTATCAACATCGTAAAACCTTAAAATCTCCAACAAAAAGTAATTTAACAGAAGTTGAAGAAGCTGATCAGAACTCACCAGGCCAAGCCTTCCCAATTTCTACTCACAGATAACCACAAACAAGTGTCTGTAGTGTAGGTTTTCTTTCTTAGGTTGAACTTTAAAAAACAACCAACAAGTAAACCACAGCAAGGGCAGCAATGCTCTCCTGTCCTGTGTGAGCTGCAGCAGATAATTGTTTGGAGAGAAGCAGCAGCAGAGCAGCAGCTGCTAATTAACAGAAAGCTGAGCATTAAAGGGCCAACCTAAATAGCTAGCCTGGACCAGAATCATTATTTACACGTCCAGACTTCCTGGTTCCATAACGAATCACATGTGAGTTTGCAAGGCTGCCAAGTCTTCAACACAAGCAGCTGTAATTCCACAACGAGCAGCAGCAAAAAGTAAGAAACCACCACATCCTTCCAGCTGAGCTGCACGTGATGGGGCGTTCAAACACACTTAGGAAAACTCAACGCTGAACAAATAGATCTTCAAACATTCCCAAAAAACTGAACAAATACAGGAGAAACAAAACAAAGATCAACATCAGAACTGGCAACCCAGTTGAAAAATCAGGGACGGGGGGGGCGAGGGACTGAGAGCGGATGTTTTTTTCCTAAGTGAACTGTGACTGATTGGATTCATGAGGCTTCATTGATAAATATAACTGAGTATAAGCATAAAAATTGAATTTTGTATCATGCTACCTAATAATTTTACCAAGTGGCAGCATACAGACGTGGACACAATTGCTGGTACCCTTCAGTCAATGAAAGGAAAACTCACAATGGTCCTTCGACCACCATGAACCTTCGAGCACTCAATGAAGGGTATATATCAGTGTTCCACGGCTGGGACATAAACCACACTGCTCCTCCTGAATTTGAGGTTTGACTAATGGTCAGATTCTCCTCTCCTGCACTCTGAAATAGACTTTACCACGAAAGCTGAGGAGTGTGATCCCCCTGTAGTTGGAACACAATATCTGGTTCCCCATATCAAACAAAAGGACCATCACCCCAGTCTGCCAATCCAGAGGCACTGTCCCTGACTGGAATGCAATGTTGCAGAGATGTGTCAACCAGGACAGTCCTACAATATCCAGAGACTTGAGGTAAGCAGCACTGGTCTTGTCCACTCCCTGGAACCTTGCCACCAAGGAGCTTGGTAACTGCCTCAGTGACTGTAGCCTCAGTGATGGATGACTCCTCCTTCCAGTCTCTGCTTCATCAGCTGAAGGCCTGACAATGGAATTTAGAAGAACCTCAAAGTATTCCTTCCACTATCCAACAAGATCCTTAGTAGAAGTCAGCAGATTTTCCACACATATTGTAAACAATGTTGATGGAGCACTGCTCTCCTCCCCCAGAGGTGGGAGACAGTTTGCCAGAATTTTTTTGAGGCTGACCAATAGTCCTCTTCCATGGCCTCTCTGAACTCCTTCCAGACCTGAGTTTTTGCCTCTGCGACCGCATGAGCCATGATACGTTTGGCCAACTGGTACCTATTAACTGCTTCAGGAGTCCCACAAGCTAGCAAGGCCAGATAGGACTCCTTCTTCAGCCCGATGCAACCGCAACAGGCACCAGAGACATTGAGACAACAGCTTCAGGCAGCCACATCGACAATAGAGGAAGAGAACATGGGCCACTCGGACTCCATGTCTCCAACCATCCTTGGAATCTGGGAGAAGCTCTCCCAGAGGTGGATTTTAAAGACCCCATGGACAGAGGGTTCTGACAGGTCTGACTGGCCTCCTTCCCCTCCCAGAGGATCCATCTCACCACCAAGAGGTGATTGGTAGGCAGCTCTGCCCCACTCTTTACCTAAATTGTTACAAGACATGTGGCAGAAGGTCAGATGAAATGACTACAAAGTCAATCATCAACCTTTGGCCTAGGGTGTCCTGGTGCAACATGCACTTATGGGCACACTTGTGTTCAAACATGATGTTTGGACAAACTGTGACTCACACACGCTAAAGTCCAATAACAGAACATCGCTCAGGTTCAGATCAGGGAAACCATTCTTCCCAATCACCCCTCTCCAGGTCTCACCATTGTCACCCACGTGTGTGTTGAAGTCCCCAGTCAGAACACCATCTAGTACTCCTCCCAAGGACCTCAAGAAAGCTGGGTATTCTGCAATGCAGTTGGGTCCATAGGCCACAATGACAGTGAGACCTGTCCCTGACCCAAAGGAATAGAGATGCGACCCTCTTGTCGCTCCAACTCATGGTAACTCAGCTGGGGGCTAAAAGCAAGCCCACACCAGCTCGCCACCCCTCCTCAAAGACAATGCCAGAAAATGGAGCATCACAGCCCTTTTAAGGAATTGAGCTCCAGAGCCCAAGTGCTTGGAGGTGAGCTCATGCAAGCCTTAATCCCAAGCCTGGCTCTGGGGTGGGGTCCTGGTTGTGCCATACCAGGCGATGTCACAGTTATTGATCTTGCTTTTTCCCCAGAAGTTTCTGAACTGCTTTTTGTCTGTCCAGTAAACTAAGACATGTTTGGCATGGTAGGCCCTACCAGGGGCACAAAGCTCCTAGGGGCACATAGCTCCTAGGATCATTAGGGCACTCAAACCTCTACCATGATGAGGTGGTTGTTCTAGGAGGATCTCTTTAAAGTATTTTTATTTTAATAAGGTCTCCTGCACCATCCTGTATTATAGGTCCAGCCCAGTCCTCAAACCATGACAGAACTTACATGTCTATCTGCAAATATGAATGATTGTAATTTACTGAAGTAAAGTTGGTTCAAAATTTGATATGCTTTTATTGTCCCACAAGGGGAAATTACATAGAGATACAGAAAACAGCTTGACCTTCAGACAACATTGGGTAGGAAAAAGGAGGTAAAAAAGGTTTCTCACACCCAGCGCCCAAAAGGGGGCGCTGGATGGAAGCACAATGCATAAGCAATGTATGATGATGTGAATGTGTTTCAAGAAGGAATGTAAACAATGTCGCTGAGCAACGCTCTCAGATTTTTATGTTGGGAAATCTCTGTCCTTGAGAGTCTGTTTTTCCCAGCTGGGCATTTGGAGTGGGAAGGGGGCAGGAAGAAGGGGAACTGAGTGTCCCATCTGCATTCTCCCCAGGGGACGTTGGAGGGGTAACCTTCGGCCCAGCCAAAATAAGATAAGGAGAGATTAAGACAGAACTGCAGTATTCAACAGGTCTTTGATTTCATATGGTGCACTTTCCAGTGGAAGTCCGAAACAGCTGAAATGGACCAAATCAGATGAAAAACAGCCAATCAATCACTCCTCCACATTGAACCAAACCTGCAGCTTCTCCAAGATAACACCCATCCTTCCAGTGAGATCCTAACCACATCAGTATGTGATCCAGTTCCCCTGAGCTTTTAGTCCGAGTGCTGCCAGATAAGGCACATACTTTCCATTATTTTCTGAATTTGTTGATACGTTAGGTGACTGTGCCAGCTCCAATCAGCAGGTTCCCATGATCAGTTATCCAAATATATCTGTCCTCCTCCAACAGAGCGCAAATTGAGTCCGGGCATGTTGGCCCCCCCTTCACAAGCCTCAATTGGAGTAAAAATGTTTTACAGGGTGCAAGTAACCATGATACCAGAGCCATAATTTCATATTCAAGGAATCTGCGGGAGACCCAGAGAAGCAAAAAAAAGGGGAGAAAAAAGCAGGGCCAGACCAGTGCTGCCTACTTTGTCCAGATAACAGTGGGTATGTTGAAGCAGGTGTATGATGGTGTCTTCCACTCCAACCCCACGGCAATAATCAAACTGCAGTGGGTCTTGAAACATGCTTGTTTGCTTATTTAGGTGGACCAACATGAGTCTCTCCAAGACTTTCATGATGTGGGATGTTAGGGCAACAGGCCTGTAGTCTTTAGGGACCAATGGGTGAGATGTTTTTGGTACTGGAACAAGGTAGGATGTTTTCCATAGAGCTGGTACCTTCTCCTGGGTGAGGCTGAGGTTGAAGATGCGCTGCAGAATCCCACATAGCTAATCTGCACAAGTCTTTAGGACTCTAGGGCTTACACCATCTGGACCAGCTGCCTTGTTCCTATTCAGTCTCTCCAGCTGCTTCTTCACCTGACTGCTAGATACAGACAGGTGGGAGGTGGAGGCAATGGGGACACCAGTTTCTTCTGATGTTGGAGATGATGGAAAAGCACCAGAAACAGCATTCACGACTGAGGTAGAAGTTGAGAGAGTTGAGGTGTGACAGGGAAGCTGTGGATATAGGGATGGTGGGAGGTCTATCTGGCTTGCAGCAGGAAAGGACGATGTTGGGCTTGTCTCCAAACTAACCTGTTGAAGAACATGTTCAGTTCATTGGCTCTATCCAGACTTCCATCAAAGCGATCCTCCTTCTGCTTAAAGCCTGTGATCTTCTTCATCCCTGACCACACATCTCTTATATTGTTTTGCTGGAGCTTGTTCTCTGGTTTTTTCCTGTACACCTCCTTGTTGCTTATAATCTTGATTTTAAGTTCTTTTTGTACACTTTTCAATGCATCCCTTTCTCCTTCCTTGAAAGCCATATTTTTCTTGTTCAGTAGTTCTTTCAGGTCACTGGTGATCCAGGGTTTCTTATTGGGGAAGCACTTCACTGTTCTGGTGGGAATGATGTTGTCCACACAGAAGTTTAAATAGTCAGTCACACACTCAGTCACAGCATTGATGTTGTCTCCATGTGGCTCACAGAGTTCATCCCAGTCTGTAGCCTCAAAACATCCTTGAAGAATTTCTTCAGCTTCCTGTGACAACCTCCTCACAGTTCTTTTGATCACAGGTAGCCTCTGAACAATGGGTTTCTATAGTGAGCAGAGAAAAACAAGATTATGGTCTGCCTTGCCAAGAGCAGGCGATGCAAAGGACCTATATGCATCCCTGATATTTGCATAGAACAAGTCCAGTGTTTTGTTTTCTCTGGTGGAGCAGCTGACAAACTGTTGAAATGTTGGCAGTGTAGAATAGAGAGAGGCAGGATTAAAAGTCTCCAGATATTGCCACCAACAGCCAAAAGTTCAATATCTGGACTGCAGAGACAATATTTCACAACAGCATGTCCAGGATGACACAATTTTTTGTTAAATAATACGACAATCCCACCTCCTTTTCTTTTGCCACTCTTCTTCACATCTCTGTCTGCTCCTATTGTTTAAAAGCCAGACAAAGACACACTGGAGTCTGGGATATGTTCCTTTAGCCATGTCTCAGTAAAACACATGATGCTGCATTCCCGATACTCTGGCTGGGTCTTCAACAGAATTTCAAGTTCATCCATTTTGTTTGTAAGAGATCTCACATCTGTCAATATGACTGATGGAAGTGAAGGTTTAAAATTCCTCTTTCTCTCTCTTCGCTTTGCTCCTGCCCTGCATCCACGTCTTCTTCTTTTTAGCTCATCAGGGATCAGGGGTTTCAATTTGAAGATTATTTGAGCCTTAGAAATGTCCATTAACTGCTCTTTCCTGTAAACAAGCCTTGGTTACACATCATAACAAGTGGCAAAAAAGTAAAAATTATGCAAAAAGTATCTCAGAAATAATATCTCAGAAGAAAAAAAACAGCTGTGTCGCTTCACACATTATGAAAAACAAGAAGTGATGTTATATCCTTGTAAAAACATGCAGTTCTCTACAATTATAGAAGTGAATAAAGTAAATGACCCTACATCATGATGCTGTGTGTTTGGAAGCTATTACACCACTATTCCTACTCAAAGACTTATGGTGCGTTTACACCACACACTTTGTCAGCATCAAGCAACACCCACAACACTTCCAGTTTGATGCTTGTACATTAAAGCTTGTAACACCTGCCACTTCTGAGCAAAACAGAACACGTAGGTGGGGCTTCCTCTGTTACCATATGTTCTGAACTATGGCGGATCATATCGAGAGTGTGCACCATCACCAAGATCAGCAAAAAAATGACAGGAAACTGTGTTCAACAAATACATATTTCTGATAACTTCAGAAAAATATAGTAAGACCTGAATATAGACACATCTGAGGGAACATTTGTAAACATGTTGTGCAGTGAATCCCGATCTTTTTGGGCTTTTAGACTATATTATAGTCTATATAGACTAACCTAAAGGATTATTAGGAACACCTGTTCAATTTCTCCTTAATGCAATTATCTAATCAACCAATCACATGGCAGTTGCTTGAATGCATTTAGGGGTGTGGTCCTGATCAAGACAATCCCCTGAACTCCAAACTGAATGTCAGAATGGGAAAGAAAGGTGATTTAAGCAATTTAGAGCGTGGCATGGTTGCTGGTGCCAGACGAGCCAGTTTGAGTATTTCACAATCTGCTCAGTAACTGGGATTTTCACACACAAACATTTCTAGGGTTTACAAAGAATGATGTGAAAAGGGAAAAACATCCAGTATGCAGCAGCTTGTTGATGCTAGAGGTCAGAGGAGAATGGGCCGACTGATTCAAGCTGATAGAAGAACAACTTTGACTGAAATAACCTCATTACAACCGAGGAATGCTGCAAAGCATTTGTGAAGCCACAAGACGCACAACCTTGAGGTGGATGGGCTACAACAGCAGAAGACCCCACCGGGTACCACTCATCTCCACTACTAATAGGAAAAAGAGGCTACAATTTTCACCAGCTCACCAAAAGTGGACAGTTGAAGACTGTAAAAATGTTACCTGGTCTGATGAGTCTCGATTTCTGTCGAGACATTCAAATGGTAGAGTCAGAATTTGGTGTAAACAGAATGAGAACATGGATCCATCATGCCTTGTTACCACTGTGCAGGCTGGTGGTGGTGCTGTAATGGTGGGGGGGATGTTTTCTTGGCACATTTTAGGCCCCTTAGTGCCAATTGGACATCGTTTAAATGCCATGGGCTACCTGAGCAATGTTTCTGACCATGTCTATCCCTGCATGACTGCCATGTACCCATCCTCTGATGGCTATTTCCAGCAGGATAATGCACCATGTCATAAAGCTCAAATCATTTCAAACTGATTTCTTGAACATGACAATGAGTTCACTGTACTACAATGGTCCCCACAGTCACCAGAGCTCAACCTGATAGAGCATCTTTGGGATGTGGTGGAACGGGATCTTCATGCCCTGGATGTGCATCCCACAAATCTCCATCAACTGCAAGATGCTATCCTATCAATATGGACCAATATTTCTAAAGAATGCTTTCAGCACCTTGTTGAATCAATGTCACGTAGAATTAAGGCCGTTCTGAAGGTGAAAGGGGGTCAAACACCGTATTAATATGGTGTTCCTGATAATCCTTTAGGTGAGTGTATTTTCTATGATCTTATGTCATGTTGTCACAAGGCCGAACCCAAGACATGTTTCAGATATAGAAAAAGGCGTTTATTTACAATGAAGTGAATAATGTACAAAACAGGAAATGTGATTTCTGTGAGGGAATCGCTGTAACAAAAGGAGAGGAGGGTTAGGTATTTCTTGGTTGAGGTATTCTAGAATTCACCGCGAGGTGGCAGCAAATTGTAGTAGCTCTGTCTTAGCTATCGTGATTTTTTTTAAATTACAGCCGTCTTTTGACAGACTTCAGCTGTCAAATTAGTTTTTTTAAAAGAGGATTTTTACGTCGGTTCGGAGGCTGTGCTGCACGGGAGAGTTTTTTGGATATTTTTGGCTCTTTTTAGCTGTTTCCAGATTTTGTTATGATGAGTCTCCATGGCAACGGAAGACTTGTTTATCAGCGTGACCAACTGATAAAACTCTCCCAAATCAAAATTAACAGTGAAATAACACAGCAAATCCCGCTGGAGTTGAAGAGAAAGAGAAGAGGATGCAGGGCAGGAGTGAAGCAGAGAGAAAAGCGGTGGAGATTTAAACCGTTTCTTCCAACTGTTGTGATGGGTAACGTCAGATCGCTAGCTAACAAAACTGACGAGCTCGAGGTGCTAACCAGGTCCCAGAGAGAGTACAAAGAATGCAGTTTTATGTGTTTCACCAAGACGTGGCTGCATGAACACATCCCGGACAGTAACGTGTCTGTACAAGGCTTTATTATGCACCAGAGAAAAGAAGACGTTGGACTTATTTTATGTAAATATTAAAAATGCATACAGCTCCTTTGCCCTGCCACCTTTAAGAAGATCTGACCATAATCTGGTTCTTCTCACCTCCACCTACAAGCCCATCATTCAGCAGCAACCAGTGATCACAAAAACCATCAAAACCTGGTCTAATGATGCTGAAAAGTTGCTTCGAGGCTACGGACTGGAATGTCCTCTGTGAACCTCATGGAGACAACATCAACACCATGACTGAGTGTGTGACAGATTATATAAACTTCTGTGTGGACAGCATCGTACCAACAAGAACTGTGAGGTGCTTCCCCAATAACAAACCCTGGATCACCAGAGACCTGAAAAAGCTGCTGAACATCAAAAAGAAAGCCTTCAGGGATGGTGACAGGGAGTTATTAAAGACAACACAAAAACAACTTAAAGCACAAACCAGGAAGCGCAAGGAGGACTACAGGAAGAAGCTAGAGAGTCAGCTCCAGCAGAACAACGTGAGGGATGTGTGGTCTGGAATGAAGAAGATCACCGGCTTCAAGGTAAAGGGGGACCAGACTGATGGAGGTCTGGACAGAGCTCCCTGCCTCTAGCCCCACAGACCACACACCCTCCATGAGCCCACGGCTTTCCTGTCACACCTCCACTCCGTCACCCTGCAGCTCAGTCATGGACCAGAACACAGCATCATCTTCCTCCACCTCAGAGCACCCAAAGACCTCCTCTCCCTCCACCTCCACTCTGTCTGTGACCTGCAACCAGGTCATGAAACAACTAGAGAAACTGAACCAGAACAAGGCTGCAGGTCCAGATGGTGTCAGTCCCAGAGTTCTCAAGACCTGCTCAATGCAACTATGTCCAGTTCTCCAGCACCTCTTCAACACCAGTCTGAGACAGAAAACAGTTCCTGTGCTGTGGAAAACATCCTGCCTTGTTCCAGTGCCTAAAAAACCACAACCTGCTGAACCAAACGACTACAGACCAGTTGCCCTGACATCTCACGTCATGAAAGTCCTGGAGAGACTCTTACTGGCTCACCTCAACAAGCAGGTCAGCACTTTTCAGGACCCATTACAGTTTGCATACCGTAATGGGCTTGGGGTTGAAGATGCCATCATCTACCTGCTTCACAGAGCACACTCTCATCTGGACCAATCAGGCAGCACTTTGAGGGTCTTGTTCTTTGACTTCTCAAGTGCTTTTAACACAATTCAGCCTGCTTTGTTATGTGAGAAGCTCCATAAATTCCAGGTGGATTCCTCCACAACCTCCTGGATTTATGACTACCTCACAAACAGACCACAGTTTGTGAGACTGAAAGGTTGTGTGTCTGAGATGGAGGTCAGCAGCACTGGAGCGCCACAAGGAACTGTACTCTCACCATTTCTCTTCACGATGTACACCTCTGACTTCCAGTACAACTCTGAGTCCTGTCATCTGCAGAAATACTCTGATGACTCTGCAGTTGTTGGGTGCATCAGTGAGGGACAAGAAGCTGAGTATAGAGAACTGGTCAGTCAGTTTGTGAAATGGTGCGGTAACAATCATCTCGTTTTAAATACCAGCAAAACTAAGGAGATGATTGTTGACTTCAGGAGGAGAAAGAATCAACACAGCAGTATTTCCATCCTAGGAGAGGAGGTAGAGGTGGTGGAGGAATACAAGTACCTTGGAGTTCAGCTGGACCACAGACTAGAGTGGAAATGCAACACGGAATACATCTACAAGAAAGGTCAGAGCAGACTCTACTTCTTAAGGAAGCTGAGATCTTTTAATGTCTGCACCAAGATGTTGCAAATCTTCTATAGGTCTGTTGTGGAAAGTGCAATCAGCTTTGCAGCCATCTGCTGGGGCAGCAGCATCAGAACCAGATACTTGAAGAGAATCAACAAACTGATCAGGAAAGCTGGATCTGTGCTGGGAGTATCTCTGGAGCCGCTGGAGCTGATTGTACAAAAAAGAATGCTGGACAAGCTGATGAAGATGATGGAGGACTCTTCTGACCCTCTGCACGACACAGTGATCAAACAACAGAGTGTGTTCAGTGAGAGGCTTCTTCAGGTCCGATGCAAGACAGAAAGATACAAAAGATCATTCCTGCCTGCAGCCATTAGCCCCACAACAAGAACAGACCTTGATCATTATTATTATATTATTGTCTTCATTATTTAAAATCTTGAGTTAGGTTCTTACTGAGTGTTAAAATATCATCCTGTTTTTGGTTCTTTTTAAACTCAGAGTTCATGCGAGGTGTATTACCTGTTGCTGACATGTTTCGGCGTTTACTTCCGCCTTCTTCAGAGCTGTTGTTGCTGTAGATGTTACTTCCTTTTATGAGCGGGCAGCAGGGGACGATGTCGCCCCCTGCTGCCCGCTTCTTCCCTGGTGATGATGGAGTCCCAGCTGTGGTCTAACAAGTAGACTCCATCGTCCCGGTTCATGGTGTTGTGGCCACGTCTTCTTATTTCAATCGCCTCCTTTATCCATCTTTTGTATTTTTGTTGTTCTGTGTTGATGATCCTTGTGTTGTCCCAGTCCATGATATGGTTTTCTCTTATGCAGTGGTCCGTGACGGCTGATTTTTTTATTGTAGTTTCTGCTTCTTGTTTTGTTGCTCTTGTGTGTCTTCGTTTTGTTTCTTTCTCGCATTCTTTCTGATGTTCTATTTTCCGTGTGTTGAGTTGACGTCCAGTTTCTCCTATGTATGTTTTATTGCACAGTTTGCATGGAATTTCATAGATCACGCCGCATTTTTTGTCGGATGGTATTTTGTCCTTTGGATGCACCAGTTGTTGTTTTATTGTCTTGAATGGTTTCGTTGGTGTGTTGATGTTGTTTTTTTTCATCACTGTCATTATTTTCTCTGTTGTTCCTTTAATGTATGGGAGGGTTATGACGGGTTTTGGCTCCGGTTTCACTGTCCCTTTGGTCTTCTTGGGTGGTCTGTTGTATGTTTCCTTGTTTGCCTCTTGTTCTCCTCTTTTTAATGCCCAGTTTGGGTAGCCGCAGGTTTTTAGTGCAGTTTGTATGTGTTGATTCTCCAGTTTCCGGTCTTGATCTTCTGTTATTATGTTGGCTCTGTGGTAGAGTGTTCTGATGACTGACATTTTGTGTATTGTGGGATGTTCTGATGTCCATAGCAAGTATTGGTCTGTGTGTGTGGGTTTTCTGTATATGTTGATTTTTAGTGTTCCGTCTGGTTGTCTGGTTATTTTCATGTCCATGAATGTTATGCTGTTGTCTTTCTCCTCTTCGTATGTGAACTTGATGTTGTTGGTTTCATCCATATTGTTCAGGTGTTTTGTTAAAGTTTCCGTTTGTCCCCTGGGTATTATTTCTATTATGTCATCCACGTAGCGTTTCCAAAGTTTTATTTTGCAGTTCGAAGGGGATGTTGATATTGCTTTTTGTTCCAAGTCCTCCATAAAAAATTCACATAGTGTGGCTGATAGTGGGTTTCCCATGGCGAAGCCTTCCAACTGTTTATATATGCGTCCATTGTATGTGAAGTAGGTGGAGTCTGCTACCAGTTCTATTAGGTGTATTAAATCTTCAGTTGTTAAGTTTGTTCTTTTCCGTAGGGTTTTGTCCTGTTTGAGCCTGTGTTTAACTATGTCGATGGTTTTGTGTATGGGGGTTTTTGTAAATAGTGAAACAACATCATGTGAAATTAATATCTCATTGTCTTCTATTGTTGTCTTTTTGAGTTCGTTAGCTAGTTCTGTGCTATTTTTGCAGTGTTGGTCTGTGTTACCTAGTAATGGACTGATGATCCTGCTGATTTCCTTGGCCATGTTGTACGTGGGTGATCCTATGCTGTCAACTATTGGTCTTAATGGAATGTCTTTTTTGTGTATCTTCGGGGTTCCATATATTCTCGGGATTATGTTGGCTGTTGGGATCCAGTATTTGTACGTTGCTTCTGTTATTTTTCCATTGTCTTGTAGTGATTTCAAAGATTTCTTCATGTTCTTTTTTATTTCTTCTGTTGGGTCTTTTTTTATTGTCTTGTATGTGTTTTTGTCTTCCAGCATTTGTTCCATCTGTTGTTTGTACTTGTCTTTGTCCATAATCACGGTGGTTCTTCCTTTGTCTGCTGGTAAAATTATGATTTGTTCGTTTTTGGCTAGTGTTGTGATGGCTGCTCTTTCTTCTTTGGTGATATTGCTGTGTTGTATCTTGCTGTTTTTTAGTATTCCCACGACGCTGTTTCTTAGTTCGGCTTTTTTACTTTCGTCTTTGATGTGTTGACAAGCTAATTCCGTTGCTACTATGAATTCTTCGTTCGGCATCTTCCTTGGTGTTAGGGCGTAATTTAATCCTTTTTTTAGTATGTTTTCTTCTGTTCGTGATAATTTGTATTGTGAAAGATTACATATCCATGTGTCCTGTGCGTTATTGTTCCGTTTGTCCATTTTCCTTTTATGGTCCATTAATTTTTCTAATTTCTTAATGTGTCTTTGTTTTACCTTGTTGAATTCTTCTTCTTGTTTTCTAATCATGTGTTCTTTGATCTTCGTTGTTGTTGTCTCGTTCAAATTGTAGTTCTTCTTTAAGTCCTGCTGTTTGTTGTCCAGTTCGTTTTCCACTTGTTTCTGTTTGGTTATGATGTTCCTTATCCTTTCCTTGAGCAGTGCTTTCTTGGTTTTTTCCATAATATTGTGTGCCGTTTTTGTCTTGATCGGGGTCTTTAGTTGCAAACTTTTGGGTGTAATTCCTTCGTCCCGGCATCGTAGATTGAAACGGTGATGGTTCTTCAGACGCGCTAATTTTAGATGTAATTTTTCCAATCGTCGGAAGTCTTTCATTGCTTCAGTTCCATATTTTTCTTTAAAATCTTGAGTTAGGTTCTTACTGAGTGTTAAAATATCATCCTGTTTTTGGTTCTTTTTAAACTCAGAGTTCATGCGAGGTGTATTACCTGTTGCTGACATGTTTCGGCGTTTACTTCCGCCTTCTTCAGAGCTGTTGTTGCTGTAGATGTTACTTCCTTTTATGAGCGGGCAGCAGGGGACGATGTCGCCCCCTGCTGCCCGCTTCTTCCCTGGTGATGATGGAGTCCCAGCTGTGGTCTAACAAGTAGACTCCATCGTCCCGGTTCATGGTGTTGTGGCCACGTCTTCTTATTTCAATCGCCTCCTTTATCCATCTTTTGTATTTTTGTTGTTCTGTGTTGATGATCCTTGTGTTGTCCCAGTTCATGATATGGTTTTCTCTTGTGCAGTGGTCCGTGATGGCTGATTTTTTTATTGTAGTTTCTGCTTCTTGTTTTGTTGCTCTTGTGTGTCTTTGTTTTGTTTCTTTCTCGCATTCTTTCTGATGTTCTATTTTCCGTGTGTTGAGTTGACGTCCAGTTTCTCCTATGTATGTTTTATTGCACAGTTTGCATGGAATTTCATAGATCACGCCGCATTTTTTGTCGGATGATATTTTGTCCTTTGGATGCACCAGTTGTTGTTTTATTGTCTTGAATGGTTTCGTTGGTGTGTTGATGTTGTATTTTTTCATCACGGTCATTATTTTCTCTGTTGTTCCTTTAATGTATGGGAGGGTTATGACGGGTTTTGGCTCCGGTTTCACTGTCCCTTTGGTCTTCTTAGGTGGTCTGTTGTATGTATCCTTGTTTGCCTCTTGTTCTCCTCTTTTTAATGCCCAGTTTGGGTAGCCGCAGGTTTTTAGTGCAGTTTGTATGTGTTGATTCTCCAGTTTCCGGTCTTGATCTTCTGTTATTACCGCTCATAAAAGGAAGTAACATCTACAGCAACAACAGCTCTGAAGAAGGCGGAAGTAAACGCCGAAACATGTCAGCAACAGGTAATACACCTCGCATGAACTCTGAGTTTAAAAGGAACCAAAAACAGGATGTCTTCATTATTGTTTTTTATTGTTGGACAAAAAAAAAAAAACTACTACAACGTTGAATTTCCCTTCTGGGATAAAAAAAAGTATTTTTCATTTCATTTTCATTTCATTTCATTAGAGCAGGAGACAAGGAACCAGGATTGTACGCAGACGGTGGAGGTGAGCTTACGTGATCCAGTAGCAGTAGAACAGATGGGGGTGCAGAGCCTGATCGAGGGGGGGGGGGCAAGCAAGACAGCTCCAAACAGGGTGAGACCAGTGGATGAACAAGTGTGAGTGTTGTGTGCATACTTGTTCCAGGAAAGTAGAGAGCTCCAGGGGCTAGGATCGTGGGAGGTAACAACCTGGATGGCAGCCTCCAGCTCCTGGTTGGCTCACTCAGACTGACCGTTGGACTGTGGATGATAACCGGAGGAGAGGCTCATCGAGGCCCCCAAAGCATTACAAAAAGCCTTCCAGACCTGGGACATGAATTTGGGAGCTCAGTCCAAAACAATATCTGTGTGAATGCCATGGTGACGAAAGATGTGATGGATCATGAGATTAGCCGTTTCCAGAGCAGAGGGGAGCTTGGGGAGAGGAATAAAGTGAGCTCATTTAGAAAATCTGTCCACAACTGTCAAATTAACTGCATTACCTTCAGATGGGGGTAAACCAGTAACAAAATCCAAAGCGATGTGTGACCAAGGACGACTGGGAGTGGGCAAGGGCTGCAGGAGTCCTGCAGGTGGTTGATGGCAGGTGGTTGATGGCAGGCTTTGCTGCGGACACAGACCTGACAGGCTCTAATGTAGTCTCCGAAGTCCTCATCCATTGAGGGCCACCAAAATCTGGCTTTAAGGGCTGTGATGATTCTGTGGATGCCAGGGTGACAAGCCAGCTTGGAGGCGTGGCCCCATGTGATGACCTCAGACCGGAGGTGCTGGGGAACGAAAAGTCGACCCTGGGGGGTTTAGTCAGGACCAGGATGGTCTTGGTTGGCAGCTCTAACCCTGGACTCGATCTCCCACTCCAGAGCTCCTACCACACAAGCAGAAGGCACCACAGTCTTAGGTTCTGCAGCAGGTTCTGTGGGGGAAAACTGACGCGAAAGTGCATCAGGCTTAATGTTCCTAGATCCAGGACGGTAAGTTATGATAACATCAAATCTGTGAAAAAACAAAGACCAACGTGCTTGTTGAGAGTTGAGCCTCTTGGCACTGCGGAGGTACTCTAATGCCGCTTTCACACATGGGCTGAATGGTGTCGGTACGGACCCGTTCCTGCTTTGTTCATACTTGGCCGGCCCCGTCAGAGCCCGCCCCAACAGGCACCTTTTTTGGAACCACTGGCTCTGTGGTCCGATCAGGACCAAGCCGACCCCATACCTACTCACCACGCCTACATATGAACTGATTGGTCAAGTAAACTGATGCCAGTCACGAGCCTACCTACGTAGTGTTAACTACCGATTAGCCTGGTAGTTAGCACGTGTGTGACGACACTGAACCACGCTGATGGGATTTAACAGGTCTCCTGTAACGCATGTTATTATTATATTTTTAACATGACAACTACAAAAGCAGTCTCATGACAAGCTGAAAAAACTCAAATGTGAGTACAGAGTGACCAAGAACCTGCAACGACCGGAGTGGAGCCGACCACAAGTGATGAAGTGGTTCCAAGTGGATGCTTTTTATGGGGAAAGGAGAGTGTTTGGAGTGGACATGGCAGCTGTAAGGGTGAGTTATGATTCGTTTCGTGCTTTAAACACTGTGAAGCAGCTCATGAAAAACTCCTGTAGTGAACTCACAGTGTGCAGATGAGCTAGCTCTGTCGGCTAGCTCTTAGCCATCTGTGTTATGTGTTATGGCTCCCGCAACATGCAAGAGACTGACGACCGCTTTTTTATCTCTGTATCCGAGGTCGACGTTGGTGGTTTGATGGAGGAGATGTGGCTCCACAGAGAAGCGAGCTTCTCTGCGGAGGAAGGGAGACGTGACCGGGTGCTGCTGAGATGCTGTCTGCTTCCTTTTGGGAATAAATAAAATAAAAAGTGTGCAATAAACTTTGCAGAGCTACAACAATTGTATCTCCTTTTTCTTCTCTTTAATAACTGGTTATATTACTCAATTTGTAAATGATGCCATGTTTAAGAATCTTTCGTTATTTGGTCACTTTTATTTAAAGCAAATATGAATGCTTTTATTATAAATCAGTCAAGCTTCCTGTTCAACGTAATTGAAGAAAGCGCGGATAAGAGAAAAAAAAGGTGTTTCTTTACTCTACAATATATAACAGCTCCATTCAGCCTTATTAAAAGAAATATGTGGAGGCTACATGGGATTTGTGTAAATAAAATCCCAGCAGCATGTTTTTATTTGGAGACGAATTTACGAGCGTGTTTTCAGAATGAACATGCTCTGGTAGTAACTAGTTTAAATGTTTTAGTAATGAAGAGGACAAGACAGAAGCAATATCAGAAACATCGAAACTTTATTTTTAGACTAAATAGTCAGACAGGTGCAGCATCAGAGATTTATGATTAGCTTTCCCACCCTCGTCTTCTGCATAATGTGCCGGTGTGGTGTGTTTATTAGTCTTGTGCGCTTAAGAATTGCGTCACAGACTGACCCGACCCTACCCGACCCGACCCTAACCCGACACCTTTCGGCCCATGTGTGAAAGCGGCATAAATTTTTGTGGTCCGTCCACACTATGAATGGCTGGGCAGCCCCCTCCAGCCAATGTCTCCATTCCTCGAGTGCCAGTTTGATGGCTAACAGTTCATGGTTTCCTACGTCATAGTTTCTTTCTGCAGGACTTAACTTCTTGGAGAATTAGGCGCAGGGCTTCAGCTTACCATTTTGTTCATCGCGTTGGGAAAGAACCGCTCCCACCCCGGTGTCAGAAGCGTCCACCTCCAGCACAAACTGTCTCTCGGGAGCCGGTTGTGTCAGCACTAGTGCGGAGGTGAACAGTTGTTTCAGGTGGCGGAACGCCTTCTCGGCCTCCGGAGATCACTGAAAAGCATGAGAAGTAGATGTAAGTGTGGTAAGAGGAGTCGCTACCCCACTGTAGTTTCTAATAAAACATTGATAAAAGTTAGCAAAACCAAGAAACCTCTGAAGCTCCTTGCAAGTGTTGGGTGTTGGCCATTCGGCCACAACTCGTACCTTGCAGGGGTCCGTTCTCACCTGCCCACTCTCTGTAGCCAAGGAACAAGATGGTGTGTACGTGGAAATTGCACTTCTCAGCTTTTACAAAGAGGCAATTTTCCAACAGACGCGTCAGAACCTGTCTGACGTGCAGCTGATGTTGTTCAGGGTTCTTGGAAAAGATCAAAATATCATTGAGATATATAAAGAGGAAAATGTTCAAAAAGTCTCTTAATATGTTGTAGGACGCATCAACAGCCTAATTTCTGATTAATTAAATTGGAGAAGATTGTGTGTATCAGTGATGTGAGGACCTTAGCTTCACATTCCTTAGAATAATAAAAGGACCCAGGATCTCCACTTTCTGTGAATGGATTGTGTCATTCTCGACACTTTACAACTATTCACCAAAAGTCTGCCAACCCCCCCACTGTGAAAACAGTTTTTAGTCCGAATCTGGTCTGAAAGCCCTTTGAAGCCAACACACCCTGCCGAGATAATTTACAGCAAATGCTGATGTGTTTAGAAAACCTTCTTCCATCAACAAGACACCAGAGCTCGGAGTCCACCATTTCCTACCTTTCTATCAAAAGATAAATCTTTTTGTGTTTGGATAATGCATGCCAAAGCATTCTGTGTTGCTTCAGCAGAGACGGGACGTCTCCGCTAGGAACCAAAGCACCCCCCTTTCTAACCACAGATGTCACTACAAAGGCTCAGCTAAATAGCCATGATGATTGAATTAAGGAGCCCCTCTGAGCACTTCAGACTGCTTCAATACACATATGAACTATTTAATGTGATCACAGCTAATTCAATCACTCCTTTCTTTACAGGTATCAAACCAGCATCTTTGCTCTGAAGTAATGTTCACCCAGTTTAACTAAAGTGATAAAATGATTTGATGTATATCTGAAAACTATATTCAGTGAAACTCTGATAATAAGCATGTAAATTCCAGATGTATGCAACTGTTGATCTGATCAATGACTGCTAACCAAAAGTCCTCTCCACAGGAAATGTCAAGGAAACATTTTTCTTTTGAGAGAAGTATTTCTACATGAATTAGTGATACATTGTTCAGTGAACAAAACGAAATGTGTTTAAATCACTCTCTTCAGTAAGTTGCTATAAAGAGCAATGTAATCTAATTTGATTCAAATAATGCTTTGATTAAACATGTTACAGATCTCATTAGGATATATTGAATTAACCTGCAAATCCCTTCTTTACTACTCAGGAATAAATACTGATATGTGTAAAAGTAATATTATGTCATTAGAATAAGGAAACACTGTTCATTAATTCTTGTTAAAAGATAAAATTGATGGTAATATTAGTCTCACAAAGAGTGGATGAGCAAGCGTTTTTATTTGATAGAATAACAGAATCTGTAATCAATACCCGAGGGCAGTCCTAAAATTCAAATTCCCCAAAACGTATTTTTCATTGGCTAAGAGCCAGTGATAGTCACGCCTAGAGGCGGGCGCAGGAGTCTATAATTGACACCTACCAAGGGGTCACTCCTCACTTTTTTACCTTTTTTCACCTTTTTCAACTTTTTACTTCTTCCTCACTTTTTCACCTTTTCATCTTTTTGCCTTTTTTTCAAAAGGAACCTCCGCTTCAGTTTTTATCATTTTTACCTCGTTTTGCGAGTTTAAAACCTTTTGCTTGATTTTATTTTAACAAACTCCTCGTTTATTTGACACTTAAGTTTTCGTTTTAACGCGCGATTTTCTTTATCTTCAAAGTTCATTTTTCTTTAAATTCGACGCACGTTCAAACACGCAAAGTATTTTATTTGAATAGTTTAATTCCACAAAACCCAGACTTCACGTCGCCAGCTGGAAGAAGAAACTACAGATCCCAGAATTCCTTCTGTGGGCCTTCCGACACGTGACGATAACCACCAGTGACCTGATCCTTACGGAGCAGCCGTGCATCTACCCGGGCAAAGTTCCGACACTCGGAGGAGAGCCGCTTCGAGTCGACGGACCTCTCTGGGAACCAAAGGAGCGAAACTCTCCGCCGTGCTGCAAAAGAAGTAAGAGATCGATTTCATTCAATCCATGACAAAGGATTAAAAGCTTTCTGTTGGTTCGTCTCAGTGGCCCGGAAGTGAAATCTATGCCTCCATTTTTTCTTTTTTTCTCTCACTCCAAAATTACAATTTTCCTTAAATTCAAAATTATCTTCCGTGTTAAAAGAGCATTTTCCGTTTCCTCACCCACTCTTACTAGTGTTTAAGATTCTTGAACGTTAGAAAGTCCACTGATTCTAGAAACATATTAAGTCTGATGTAATTTCCTGTTCGTAGCATCGTTAATTCCATTAAATATTTAGCCCTTTATTTGTTTGTCTGTTTATTGGTCTGTCTTCCTTGTTGTTCAATAAATATTCAACTTAATTTTAATTGGCCGATTCAGTGAGTTTTTATGTGTGATTTGAGTCACTATCTGGACGGACATGCGACTTCATATTATGAGACTGAAATAATTTGATTAAATATTTTAATATTTAATTCCTTCGAAAGAAGGTGGTGCCCCGAATAACACGTATTGAAGAGGCAAACTTTCATAATACGTGCTCCCCTACAATGTCATTCACAAGGTTCTGAAAAACAGCTGGGGCGTTTGTTAAAACAAAAGGCATTACTAAGTATTCAAAGTGTCCTAGCGGGGTGCGAAAAGCAGTCTTCCACTCATCACTTTCCCTGACGAGGACTAAATGGTATGCATTATGTAAATCCAACTTAGAGAAGATTTTAGCACCGTGGAGAGACTCAAAAACAGAGGAGAGGAGTGGCAGAAGGTACTTGTTTTTTCACTGTTATTTGGTTGTTACTTGGTTCTGGAAATACTATTTTTAAATACTTTTTATTCTGATTTGGGTGCTGTGCTGATTCAGGTTTTTTTTGTTGCTTGATTTCTCACTTTTTTGCCACTTGTTATCATGCATAACCATGGCAACGAGAGACTTGTTTAAAGGAAAAAGCAGCTATCGGACATTTCTCATGCTGAAATAATCCTCACATTGAAACTCCATATCCCTGATGAGCGCAAAAGAAGAAGACGTAGATGCAGATCAGGAGCAAGGTGAAGAGAGAGAAAGAGGAAGTTTAAACCTTCACTTCCATCAGTCATACTGACAAATGTGAGATCTCTTGCTAACAAAATAGATGGCCATGAAACTCTGTTGAAGACCCAGGAATGCAGCATCATGTGTTTTACTGAGACATGGGTAAAGGTCCAAATCCCGAACTCCAGTGTGTCTCTGTCTGACTTTCAAACAATATGAGCAGACAGAGATTTGAAGAGGAGCATCAAAAGAAAAGGAGTTTGTCAGCTGATCACATCTGTAGTCACCTGTTGGGGGCGGAGCATCAGAGCAAGTGACATGAAGAGGCTGAACAGATTGATAAGGAGGACTGATTCTGTCCTGGAGACTGAACTGGAGTCTCTTGAGTTGATTGTCCAAAGGAGGATGAAGAACATGATGGAAAACCCTCATCATCCTCTTCAGAACACAGTAACTCAACAACAGAGTGTCTTCAGTCAGAAGATTCTTCAGATCCATTGCAGCACAGACGCTACAGGAGATCCTTCCCGTCCACACCTAGAACCCTCTACAGGAGATCCTTCCCGTCCACACCTAGAACCCTCTACAGGAGATCCTTCCTGTCCACACCTAGAACCTTCTACAAGAGATCCTTCCTGTCCACAGCTAGAACCCTCTACAGGAGATCCTTCCTGCCCACAGCTAGAACCCTCTACAGGAGATCCTTCCCGTCCACACCTAGAACCCTCTACAGGAGATCCTTCCTGTCCACACCTAGAACCTTCTACAAGAGATCCTTCCTGTCCACAGCTAGAACCCTCTACAGGAGATCCTTCCTGCCCACAGCTAGAACCCTCTACAGGAGATCCTTCCTGCCCACAGCTAGAACCCTCTACAATGGCTCCCTAAAGAAGAACTGAGCNAGCTGATCATATCTGCAGTCACCTGTTGGGGGCGGAGCATCAGAGCAAGTGACATGAAGAGGCTGAACAGATTGATAAGGAGGACTGATTCTGTCCTGGAGACTGAACTGGAGTCTCTTGAGTTGATTGTCCAAAGGAGGATGAAGAACATGATGGAAAACCCTCATCATCCTCTTCAGAACACAGTAACTCAACAACAGAGTGTCTTCAGTCAGAAGATTCTTCAGATCCATTGCAGCACAGACGCTACAGGAGATCCTTCCCGTCCACACCTAGAACCCTCTACAGGAGATCCTTCCCGTCCACACCTAGAACCCTCTACAGGAGATCCTTCCTGTCCACACCTAGAACCTTCTACAAGAGATCCTTCCTGTCCACAGCTAGAACCCTCTACAGGAGATCCTTCCTGCCCACAGCTAGAACCCTCTACAGGAGATCCTTCCTGCCCACAGCTAGAACCCTCTACAATGGCTCCCTAAAGAAGAACTGAGCGACAACAACACTTAGTTTCTCTTCTGGGATTAATAAAGTATTTTTTATTTGATTTGATTTGATTTGAAGTGTCTTATCCTTCTTCTCCACAAAGAAAAGTCCAGCTCCTACAGCGAGCCCTGGATGTAGGTCTCCATGGACTCACGTTCAGCTCGTACAGCATACTGACATTGACTTCCATTGATTTTAGTAACTAGATTTATACCTAACCCAAACCCTTTTCCTAACCTTAACCATTACTGATCTATAACTAACCCTAAGACTAACTAAAACTCTATTCACACCATACCTATAAACCTAACCCCTAACCCTAAAAAGGGGAGTCCCCCTCATGGGGACCAGGCTTCGGTCCCCACAAGAACCCTCGGACCCCAGAAAGATAGTAAAAGTCAGGAAACGGGTCCTCAGGAGGTCAGAAATACAAACCCACACACACACACACACACACACACACAGATACACAACAGTTGGAATAATGTCTCCATGTCGAAAGTTCAGTTCTCCAGAATAAATGCTGTTTTTTTGGTTTTATGTATTATCTGTGTGTGTGTGTGTGTTTGTGTTTGTATTTCTGACCTCCTGGGGACCAGTTTCCTGACTTTTACTATCTTTCTGGGGTCCGAGGGTTCTTGTGGGGACCGAAGCCTGGTCCCCATGAGGGGGACTCCCCTTTTTAGGGTTAGGGGTTAGGTTTATAGGTATGGTGTGAATAGAGTTTTAGTTAGTCTTAGGGTTAGTTATAGATCAGTAATGGTTAAGGTTAGTAAAAGGGTTTGGGTTAGGTATAAATCTAGTTACTAAAATCAATGGAGGTCAATGGTATCCATAAGGATACCAAAACACACGTGTGTGTGTGTGTGTGTATATGTGTGTGTGTGTGTGTGAATCCAACAGGGAATTTGCCAAGGAAAGGGAACGTGTGGAGAAAAGGCAGGAGTTCTTGAAGCTTCGCCGACAACAGCAAATTGAAAGAGAGTTAACTGGTTACCTGGAGTGGATCTATAAAGCTGGTCAGTAATACTCTGTTAAGTATCTTTGACTTATAAAAGATAAAATGATGAGAGTTTAAATTATTAGAACTTTTAAAGCTAAACTTTAATAGCTACTGTTGATTCTGACACAATATATGACCTAATTATAAACAGTGTGATTTGAAGAAAAACACCTGTTTTGCAGAGGAAGTGATGCTGGCTGAGGAGGACAGAAATGCAGAGGAGAAATCACTGGATGGAGCCTGGTACAAGAGAAAACACAGCAATTCTGGTGAGGACTGATTTAGATTATTTCAAATTTTTTCCCTACAGATGCATAATTAAAATGCAGCAAATATCTGAATAAAAATAATAATAAACAAATGAAATATATGAGTCTAACCAGTCTGAAGCGTCTTTCACACCAAATGTGGCTCTGCACTCTGACGTCCAGTCCTATAGAATAAGATAGCTGTCAAAAAGGTGTGTGCATGATTTTAACGTTAGTATTTATATGTCCATAAAAGTCTTGTACATAAAACTCCGCTGTCATGTACAGTACAGACCAAAAGTTTGGACACACCTTCTCATTCAAAAAGAATTCATGCACCCCATGGTGGTCTTAATTGGATCCTCGGCAGTTAGCCTACCAACCTGGCATCGGGGTGGAGGAGGCTATCATCTACCTGCTGCACCAGGCTCTAACTCACTTGGAGAACCCTGGAAGCACTGTGAGGATCATGTTCTTTGATTTCTCTAGTGCTTTCAACTACGGATGCATCGATCCACATGTTTTAATTCAGATACAGATACCGATATCAGAGGTTTATTATCGGTCGATATCGATCCGGTACTGATACAGAAAAACACAGCTCCAGGTGATTAAATAAAGTAATATCAAATCAATTTTTTTAATTAGCAGCTGGAATACCGTAACTGCAACAACCAACTGTCCATCCATGACCATAAAATTCAGTATCCTCTCTGTAATTTTAGGTGTAATCCACTATTAGGTGGAAACTTTTCACCTCTTTCTTTCATTCTTTCATCTCCTTCAAAGTTAACTGCTTCATGTTGTCATAAAAAAATAAAATTCCCCTCTCGCCATTTGGGCGGTGTTTTTTCCCGTTCCTAGCTTGGGTCCTCTACCAGAGGCCTGGGAGCTTGAGGGTCCTGCGCAGTATTTCAGCTGTTCGAAGTAGCTGTTCCATATATATATATATATATATATATATATATATATAATTTTTTTTTTAAGTAGTAAACAAAGACACAATTGTAATTTACAGCCTTGAGTGTTAAATGCACTTTTACAAACTAGCAGCACACGTGCATTAAAACAGTTCACTAAAATTGAAATATCTGTTTAATAAATGAAACTTTCCTAAAACAAAATGAATAAAAAATACTTTTCCATGACTAAAACAAAAATACAGTAAATACAAAAAATCCAATGAGCAAAAATAAAAAACAACTCAGCACAGGACACATTATAAAGTTTTGTCTCTACTGAAGACTTGTCCTCTTGTTTGTATCTCTGTTCAAATGTTTTAGTGTAAATATGAGAAATGTGCTGATAAAAACTCTGTCCTGTTGATCTACATGTCGGTGGTCAGAACACCAACAGGAAGAGACTCTCTCTTCCATCTGCACATTTTGGGTCAAACTTTTATTGCGATATAATTTCGGATTAGTAGCGTTTATATATTTATAAAGCTGGACAGTTGTCATGGAAACCGTGTCTTTGGTGCGTGTCAGCTTTCGTGCTTTTCTGCTCATATGGGACCGAACGGGTCAGAAAGTTCTGCCTGTTTCAGGCTGGAAGGCTGAAGGAGATTTTACTGTCTGAGTTATGATTGACACACTGCAGCTTTATGATGCTGCTGTAAGTGCTGGAAGACGTTACATGTGCGTGTGCTTGAACTTTTGTTCGGGACGTGTTTTTGGCGGATATACTTCCAGATGGTAAATCTCATCCACAAACAGAATAACCAACTTCCTTCATGTGCAGGTTTTAAATGTAGAAAGCAGAAGCAGGGAATGGAACCAAGCTTGGCAGTCAGGAGCAAGGATGAAAGCCCACTGGAGACTGATGCTGTGTGTTAGAAACGTGTAAGGCAGCCCGCCGGGGCTCAGCTGGCAGCTGCTGGGTTGGAGGAAAGGTATTACCCGCATACATGTCAACTCTCCCGATTTTCCTGGGAGACTCCCGAATTTCAGCGCCCCTCCCGGAAATTTCCTGGAGCCATCTTTCTCCCAAATTTCTCCTGATTTCCGACACTTTCTGCCATCCGTTGTTTCCGACCATCTACCCGGTGATGCGCTAAAGGCATGTAAAAGAGTTAAAAGTCTGTTAAAAAACTCAGAAGGACAGAGTTCATTCATTTGAAGGTGAGAAGGCACAGTCGTGAATAGAGTGCTGGAGCTGATTGCAGACGCGTTTCAGGTGTGCGCCTCAGATGAAGGAACCAGTGAAACATGCAGGTTGTAACTGATCAACAGCCTAAAGAGAGAAAGAACCCCAAAACAGAAATTAAAACAAAAGAACAGGACCTCGAACCGAGACCCCCAGACTCATAACAATTTCTCTTAAAACATCTTATAGACTCAGTCAGTTGAAAAAAATGAGAGAAGTTTTTTCCTTACCCTATCAAAACCTTTCATTATTATAAATATAAGAAATACGATCACTCAAAAAGTTTGGTCCAAAACTCAGCCGAGGAGAGTGTCAGCGCTCACAGCATCTCTGCGAGACAGCCCTGATAACTCTGCTGGTCCCTCTTCAGCTCAGTGTCTTTATTCACTTAGAAACAGCAATAACAGATAACATGAATCATCACTACAAATCAGTGGAGCCAGTAGTGGCTGGCGCCTCGCAGTTACCTTGGATTAAGAAAAACAAAGTGTTCTGAGGGAGAATGTGTAAGTCAGATAACAGTAGCAGGTCAGATAACAGGGCCTGTGTGACTGCTGCACACAGGTCATGCAGGAGGTTTGTTCAAAGTTGGTGTCAGTCATGAACGTGTATAATTATATGTTTTCCATTCTCTATCAATTCCCCCCTGAATTATACACGTGAGTGCGGTGTAACAAACAAGTGTTCACAAAATATCTACGTGTTGCCTCTTGTTTTCACATTTTCAACAAGTGTCAGTAATTGTGACAGATAAAACATGACCATTCACACAGTGTTGTTACCATCTTCTTTAGCGTCATCATCATCCTGTAAAGAAAGCAGTTGATAAGACACCAGGGCACTTGAAGCAGCCTTGATTATTACAGACTTAATGCATGGCAGAACACAACTGAAAAATATGCAGAAGAGTATTGATATTGCAATAAATTGCATAAAACTTCAATAACATGTGCCTCCAAAGTCTAATTGTTAGCCAGGCCCACAGGTTCCAAGGTTTGGGATGTGAGTCTTCTAGAACAGCCTTCTAAAGGTTCCTGAGGGAATCCATGTTGTCTTGGATGTGGGTGTCATTTTCTCCAGGAATGTAGGTGCAACAGGTTGTGCCTGTCATTACGCAAACGCCACCTCGTTCAGATGTGAGGGTGTCCAGCACAAACCGGTGTTGCAGAATCATGGCCTTCGTAGCGTCGATTTCCCTTTGTCTTCCCTTCTGGATGTTCATTGTCAGGTTCAGAAATTGGTTGAACTGGTAGGTGAGAGAGAGTCACTTTTTGTCCATCTGTCCAGAGCTTGTGTTCAGGAGGAACATCACGCCCCCAGATGGGATCGTGTGGTGAGAACACGACGCATCTTCCTTATCGGTGATAGTGGGCTCCGTACACTTGTCTGGCGCTGATGATAAAAGTGTGTCACTTGACGTCAATCCACAAAAGCACTTTGAGTCCTTGGAAGACATGTTGTCCGTATTGGATGGGTTGTTGAGCCGATTTGGGCATCACAGAGCAAACATAACCATCACTCACATTCTTGTCATCTGCGAGCATTTCCTGATACTGATACCAGAGGTTGGGATCGCCATTAGGGTTTGGATGTGATGCAAGCCAGTTGTCAATCTTTTCCTGGTATTCTCGTCTTTTGCGAAAGGTGGAGCTTCCTGTCCCATTTGGAGGAGACAGACACCACCATGTGGTCAGACATACTACAGCCACAGCACAACAGAGAATCCACCTGGCATGTGGAGATCCCATAGTTGCTAGGCTACAGAGCCACCAGAGCCCCCAGAAGCTAAGATGAACAGGGTGTTGTTGGTTTCTTCACCTGGGTTGAGATGAGTGACCACTAAAAGGCCAACCCCCTTTGTAGCAGGTCTTCACCACTGCCCAAATTAGGGGTTCAGCACTCTCTGCAGCTTACAGTGGCTGAGATGTATCCAGCTGGGTCTTTCAGCGATCTTCACAGCTGTTGGTTAGGAGCACTTGATAGGGTCCTTCTGTCATGTTTTAACGGTTTATTTGAACTCCAAGAGTGACCCAAACTCCAAACACACACAGAACCAGGGAATCAGTTGCAGTGATTTTAATATGTACAGTGCTAGGGGTTATATACAACAATAAGAAATGTGCGAGGCTGCTGGAGGGAGGACTGGAACAGATGCTGGGCACAGGCGGAGTCCTGGCAGTGGAGGAGAGACAGGTTAGTGACTGATCCTTCCAGTGTAGATATGATAAGCTGCGGTGTGCTGGGAATGTGCTCAGTGAACTCACGGAGGAAGCGGTGCTGGTGATGTTTGAGGAGGGGTCCAAGGAACCAGCAGTGGTGGTGGTGATCCAGAGGCAGAGGGTGTGAGACTAGATCCAGTGAGCGTTGATGAATCCACAGGAAAGGCTGAGGCAGGGGTGACAGCAGACGGCTGTTTCGGGGCAGGTGTGGATTCCAGAGGGGACCAGAGACAGACAGGGAAGCCAGGTAGGGGAGATGGTTGTGGGACACACGACTTCAGGAACCCGTGGCAAGAGAGTCCTCCTGACGGCGCGGCAGACGGCCAGCACAGAGGCACTCAATCCTGGAGGAGTGCTCCAGGTAACGGGACTGAGAGAAGGGAAGGAGAAGGCAGGTTAAACACGAGTATAAATAATAACTATCAGAACACTTGTTCAGGCCACACGTTACCACGTGAAGTAGTGGAACAAACTGGCGTCTGTCTCCAGTTCCTCCTCTGCTTAAATACAATGACAATTAGTCCAAAAATAAACACCACACACCAGCTGCTGAGATCCTGACACCTTCCCACTTAAGGGCTGGTCTTTTCTTTTGATGACTTTGATAAAGACCCAGTCTCCTGGTTTCACCTTCTGGTCTTCCTTTAAAACAGAAGGAAAAGAGGGCAGATCACATGTTCCAACAACTTCTTTCTGCCTCAGCACTCTTCTCATGGCAGGCATCAATCATGACTAAACAGTACTTATGGGGACCACTCTATGTTAGTTCAATGAAATCCATGTGCATGATTTGAAATGGATATTGTTGCAGAAACTGGCCTCTTTTAGGTCTCATGTTTCCTTGTGGGTTGTGTTTTACACAGATGGTACAAGCTTTACATAAGTTTTTTAAGTAGGAACTTATTCCATAAGTTGTAAAGTTTTGCTGTATTAGCGCCACCATCCCCCCTGTTGACACATGGCAGGGCCCATGCGTCACAATAGCATTCACTTTAAATAGGAATTTTGGCAGTACTGGTTTTAAGGCAACTTTATACAGTCCATCTGAGTCAAGGAACGCCCCTTTTGCTTCCCACATTTGTTTTTCAGATCTTGGCTTCATGATATTATTCTTTGGTTGATATCACCTTTAATTTGTTGGTCTTATCCCCTAAAGAGCAAAGAACAAGATTCTTTGTTTATGTACCTGAAACTACTGAAATTTGGAGATCGAGCGGATTTTAAAATATTTGGGTTTAAAATACTTCCACTCATTTTCAAATAAAGATTTCCCATTTAGAGTGTGTAATTTCAGTTTGAAAGGAACAAATATGTTTGTTAAACCAGCTGTGATAACAAACTTCACTGTCACTACAAGAGAGTTCCAGTTGATTTATGTGTTCTCAAGGTTTCACCTTTTTTTCATTCTAGCTGGAAAGAAATAATAATAATGAATGCTGTATCAATAAAGTCAAATAGGAAACATTAAAGTTATAGACAGAACCCACTTAAATGGATTAATCACAGCCAGGTTATTTAGTTAAGGATATATTAATACTGGATGACATTCAACAAAGTGAGTTAGTGTTTGTTAGTTCTGAATCATTCACTGTCACATAACTTCTGCAGTGTTTTTGTTTCATGTACTGACTCTAAGGTCATATGGAGACACTTATCAGCTGCAGCCGCTAATACAGGGTTCGGTGGCAGCCTCCGCAGCACCGTATGGGGCCTCGCTGGAGCTCGCGGCTCGAAGCGATACGGCTCAGGGCCGCTAGCGTCCGCCACTGAACCCTCCTCCAGAACCTCCATCTCAGGGGAGGGAGGTGGAGAAAAATCTTCCACCTCAAAGGATCTCTCTGTTGCAAAACTTGACTCGCTATCGCTTGCCATTATGCACTTTAGCTGTCAGTGTCGGCGCCAAAGCCAACTGTCAATCACAGCCCAAACCCCGCCCACTAGCCCCCTCCCGCTCGTGCCCCTCAGTCCTACCGGCACGCCCATTTCAGCGCCAGTTTTGAAATCTCCCTGAGGCGGAAGTAAGTCTCTGGCAGGGGGGGTTAGTTGTTCTTTAAAGCAGAACTAAGTAAGTTTTTTTACCTCAATAAATGTTTTCTAGAGTCCCTGTGGGGGTAAACAAGGACTTGGCGGGGTGATTGGTGGGTCCCTCCCCTCCCTCCGGGGTCTGTGTCCTGAAAGCAGCACTTGCAACTTTCAGTGGATCGGACCCGACTAATCTCGCGAGAACAAACCTGCTTTACGGCACTCACACTCACGTACATAAATACAAGCATGAAGCCCTTGCCGTTGTTAGCAATGGCACCCTTAGGAGCGCAAAGATGACAATAATACTCATCTGTCGAGACATTTTCTTGGTTTTGTTTTTCCTTTCTTGTTGCAAAAGCGTTCTCTGCGAGTTGTTGTTGGGGGGGCGGCGGCGGGGTGGAGGGGGTGGGGGGTGAGGTGGGGGGGGTCTGCGGCGGCAGCGGGGGAACGTTACGACAGTGAGCTTTCACAGGGGACCAGTAGGGGGAGAGCGAGAGCAAAACTTACTTAGTTCTGCTTTAAGAAAAAAACGGTCACATTCATAGGAAGGGCCCGATCACCCATAATCAGTCTCCCTCTTCCTGGAAAGAACAATCTCCTGAAATTAAAATCTAAACATACTTTAATGATACCTGAATATTGATATTAGAAGTTACAACAACTGGTTCATTTATGCTTCAAACACAAGATGTCACACCCTGCGTCTTCAGTCCTGTGCAGTTAGTGTGTCCTCGGTTTGTCTAAGATAAGTCTCTGTAAGTAGAAACACAGCCAAGCTGGAGAGACCATATCACATCAACATTCAAATGCAAAGATCTTTAATACCTTAACATTTAATGTGGTTCAAAGGAAGGAAAAATAAAGACACATTAAAAGTTTTATACAATATTTCTAACAGATGATAATATATCATAATCCACAGGCTAAACTTTAACTGTAAACTTTTAAATAACATCCAAATTTGTACTAGATTTTAACTAGATCTTGGCTTCAGGATATTATTCTTTGTTTGAATTTAACTTTTATTTGTTGTTCTTATCCTCTAAAGAGTGAAGAACAATATTCTTGCTTTATTAACCTGAAATTAATGAAATTTGGAGATCTAGTGAATTTTAGAATACTTCTAATCATGTTCAAATTAAGATCAACTATTACCCAATAGTACCCCAAGTTGTTTTCTCACTGAGGGAGATTGGCGACGTCCTCGAACCCAGGCGGAGGCGCTGGAGGACCGTCGCGGACGGCGACGTCCTCGAACCCTGGCGGAGGCGCTGGAGGACCGTCGCGGACGGCGACGTCCTCGAACCCTGGCGGAGGCGTTGGAGGACCGTCGCGGACAGCGACGTCCTCGAACCCTGGAGGAAGCGCTGGAGGACCGTCGCGGACGGCGACGTCCTCGGACCCAGGAGGAAGCGTTGGAGGATCGTCGCGGACGGTGACGTCCCCAAACCCAGGGGAAGGCGGACAGCGGTCGGCGGATCCCTCAGGCGGACAGCGGTCGGCGGGACCCTCAGGCGGACAGCGGTCGGCGGATCCCTCAGGCGGACGGCCGGCGTCGAGACCCTCGGGCGAACAGGAGGCGTCGAGACCCTCGGGCGAACAGGAGGCGTCGGGACCCTCGGGCGAACAGGAGGCGTCGGGACCCTCGGGCGAACAGGAGGGTCGGGACCCTCGTGAGACCTGGAGGCGTCGGGACCCTCGTGAGACCTGGAGGCGTCGGGGCCCTCGTGAGAACTGGAACCTGGACCCTCGTGAGAACTGGAACCTGGACCCTCGTGAGAACTGGAACCTGGACCCTCGTGAGAACTGGAACCTGGACCCTTGTGAGAACTGGAACCTGGGCCGTCGTGAGAACTGGAACCTGGGCCCTCGTGAGAACTGGAACCTGGACCCTCGTGAGAACTGGAACCTGGACCCTCGTGCGAACAGGAACCCGTGTGCAGCCAGGAACAGGCCCGAGCAGCGGAAGACTGGAGGACGGACAAGGCACCCCTGACACCGCGTGGAACGGTGGGTGCTGGGAAACTGGCAGCGGCGGATGAGGAGCAGGCATGAGCCTGAAGCTGTCTGTAGCCCACGCAGCCCCCCCGGACCATGGCAATGAGAATGGGCAGACATGGGGAAACTGCTGAAGCTGTGGGTGACGTGATAATATGTCCTGTGCCAGTCCAAGAGCAAAGTGGATGTATTTTAAGTCTGTGGACTTAAAAGCCGCTGCCAGCACCCGGTCCAATCTCTCCATAAGTACCTGGATCTCCGGATTAGGTGCGGTCTGGAGCTGGGTCAGGGAGTTCATATGGCCAGTTCGTTCTGTCATGGTTCAGCTACCAGGTGGGGGTTGTTCTGAACCCCAGAGCGACCCAACTCCAAGACACACACGCGAGAGACAGGAATCAGTGACAGTGAGTTTATTATTGAACGTGCACAAGACAATAGAACAGTGATATCAAATGTGCACGATGAAAACACAGGACTGGAACGGAGGCGGGGTGGAGACTCGATCCTGGAGGAGAGGCTCGTTAGATACACATAACAAGACAACCCGCTGCAGTGTGCGGGGATAGTGCTCGGATTACTCACGGTGACGCAATGACTGAAGCTGCGTGAGGTGAGATCCGGAGGACACTGCAGCAGGGGTGGTGCTCCAGGAATCGAGGCAGTGCGGTGAGGTCCGGGACGCGGTGCTGTCGGTGCCTACGTAGGTCCAGCAGGGGTGACAGCAGCGCGCTCACCGGAGAGGTGTGGATCCAGAGGAGACCAGGGACAGACAGGAGCCAGAGGGAGAGAGCTGGTTGCGTGTTCCAGCAACAGAGCTCTAATTCATCCGTGCCAAGCCAGTCCTCACGATAGGCGGGTAACTGACCACGCAGAGGCACTGGCACTGGAGGATGCTCCAGGACACGGGATCGAGAACGGGGGGAGAGAGCGGGTCGGAGAACTCACGACCGCGGAGCCCCGTATGAGCGGAGTCCTCTTTCCGGCGGGTGAATGACCACGCAGAGGCACTCCGAGCTGGAGGAGCGCTCCAGCATATAAACTGTAAAGGAAGGAAGAGAAGGCAGGTTAGTAGCAACTAACAACGTCTGGCATAAATTATCCCTGGCCACTCTGTACCACGATAAGGCTGTGGAAGAGTACGAACAGGCGCCTGTCTGTGGTTCTTCCTCTGATTAAATACCCAGCTCTCCTGAGCTGGGTAACGATCCACACCTGCAACCACTGATGACTGCCACGCCCTGGAAATGACAATTAGTGTCACAGAAACACCACACTCACCAGCTGCAGAGATCCCCACCGTCACCAGTGAACACACAACCACAGTGAAACAAAAGCCATCACCAAAACACAAATCCAACACAAAACCCCAGACCCTGACAAAATCAAGCTCTTGTGAATCCATTCGGAAGTAAAACACACACATTGTTACTACTAAGAAAAGCAAAACAAATCTTTACCATCAAGAAATACACAAAGTTCTGACCTTTGATAATTTTTCAATGAAGAAATCGTCTCTAGTTCTAAAACAGATTTAATAGCAGCGTTTATGCGTACATCCACCAGCAGCCATGTTTGTTTTGTTTTGCCTGCCTGGGCACTTGCTGCCAATCACACCTGAACACCCGCCCCAAAGCACAATGGTTGGTTCGAACATTTTTTGACCGAAATAGACAATTTTCAATGGAGCGGTACAAGACGGATTTTCGTGGGTTTGGAAAACTCCAAATCTCGTGAGAATCCATTTTGCAGCGCAAGGCTAGGATTTTGCATTTTAGATTAAAAAAGCTAATGTAAAAATCCAACTCTGTGGTTTTTGTATTTGGGTTTTGGCTTTCAAAAACTGAAAAATCAAAAAACTACCTTGTTTATTTTTTTGTCTGATTTTATTTTGAAACCCAAAGTGTTTGTGTTATTTTGATATTAGAAATGATTTTCTAACTCCAACAAACATTTATTTTGAGGATAATGAAGCACAGGAACCAAATGAGGTGTATCAGACAGAATAAGTGATTAAACTGTTACTATATCATGTCCGAAAACACGTCAGTGCCGTAATTAATAGATCATATGTTTCATCAGATATGTGACACATCTTTCCAACAGAGAATCAATCGATTGTAATTACAGATCTAGACAATAAAATAAAATATTGATTATTTGGATTCTACACTTGAGAAAACGTTTTTTGGTCCAGATGGTGGTTCTTCTTCTGCGGCAATGCATTGTGGGAAATACCCTTTGCCCAAAATGAGCAGTTTTTTCAAGATGGCCGACTTCCTTTTGGGTTTAGACCACACCTCCAAGAGTGTGTTTTGAATAAGGAGAAACATGGTGCATTGTTCTAAAAAGTCTAAATGACTGAATTTGTTATTTTTTTTGTTATTTGTAGTGCTGAAAAGATCTAAGAAGAGTAAGAATGACATGATCAATGCAGAGGAGGGAGAGGATCACTTCACCAACATCTCATCTGTTGGTAAGGACATGAGCCACATTATGAACTATGTTACTGCACAGGTTTTTATTGTGTTGAAATATGTACATTCAGTACAGGAAAAGGTTGATATGTTCCTTTTCAACAGCATCTAAAGATTCAGATGAGAGGGATGTGATGTCCATGACTTTGGTGTTTGGTGATTAGATGGACCTTGTTAGACTGTAATTTCATGTTAGACATTGGTTTATGTCAATGTCATCCTTTCCATGGTTTTTGTCTGGATGTTCATAGATAGGTGAGAAGAGAATTAAAACTCTGACAAACAGAACCTTATTCTTTTGGGTGTTTAGGCTTAATTCCAATCATTTGTGGTGTAATATAGTACAAGCTAACAGGTATGCTAGAAGTGGTAAAGGCTCTGGCATTTGATCTAACAGGCAAAATTTCGTTTTGGCTTCAGGAGATAAGTCAGAAAAAACACGAACAACGTATATTGAGCTTGTGAGGCTGTCGTGGTTTCAGGGTTTGGGTTTGTTTTCATGATGATGAATTTCTGCATGGAGTTTGCATGTTCTCCCCGTGCATGTGTGGGTTTTCTCCGGGGACTCCGATTTCCTCAAACAGTCTGAAAACGTGAAAGAAGTTAATTGGCAACTCTAAATTGTCCCTAGCTGTGTGCGAATGGTTGTTTGTCTCTGTGGGTGGATGGATGGATTTCTTGTTTTAGTTTTGTGCTTTCTGCACATTTTCCACCTATTAACCCTAGCCTACAGTAGTTGTTCCCGAGTCATTCAGCTGTTTGTTGGTCTGTAAACTGCATTATTATCCAGTTTGGATTTGACATGATAACGTTATTGTTGATTTGTATTTTCTTTCCAACTGCACTTCAAGAGTCACCGTTTGCACGTGCCAGTGTGAAGAGCAAGAACGAGAACTCATCCTACTTCAGGAGAAAAGAGAAGAGGATTCGCTTCACCATCCGACATCTAGTCAAGTCACAGACCTTCTACTGGACTGTACTGTGTCTTGTTGGTCTCAACACACTGTGTGTGGCCATAGTACACTATGACCAGCCGGAGTGGTTAACTTACGCACTACGTGAGTAAAGGGAAATATATTTTAATTCATATCTTTTAATTATTTAAGAATCATTTTCATTCAGAGAGTTACTACGTGTGTTGAAAAAATCTGACTCGACCTTGAACAAAAACTCAAGTTCCTCCAAATAATAATGACGTGGTTTCTTTTTTGGCACCTTTCTGACATGATAAAAAGAACAGAAAAATGACAGTTAAAAAATATTAACAGTAAAAGCAGCAGGTTAATTGAACTTTTCAAACACTGATATGGGGGGGGGGGGGGCTGCAATTAATGGAAGAGATTGGACCAGTGAGAAGAGTATTGTAGTAGTCTGTGTGTGATGTGACCTGAGCTGTCATAAGACTGCAGCTGTCTTTAGGGGTGAGGGACAGACAGTGTCAGCTGATGAGCCAAAGATGAAAGAAGACTGAATGGGTGATATTATTGATCTGCGACAGACTAAGATGTCAGAGATAATGCCCGGACTCTTTACCTGAGAGGAGGAGAAACAGTCTTACTACCAGGGTTGTTAGATTTGTATAGACTCGCCCCATCTCTTAGTATTTTTAAGATCCGTTTAAAGACTTACTTTTATTCTCAGGCTTTTAACTCTGTTGGGTCAGTCTGACCCCTTGCTGACCTTATTTTATTGTTTTTATGTTTGTTTTTATAGTATGTTTATTTTTATCTCTGTATTTGTTGTTTTTATTTGTGTACAGCACTTTGGTCTGAGTCACTGCAGTTTTTAAATGTGCTTTATAAATAAATTGATGATGGTGAAGACCATTAAGACACTTAAAAACCATTAATGGCATTTTAAAATCGATCTGGAAACATACGGGCAGCCAATGCAGTGATTCTAAAACCGGAGTGATGTCATCCCGCTTCCTGGTCTTTGTCAGGACACGTGCTGCTGAGTTTTGTAAAAGTTGTAGACCTGAAATTCTCTTTTTAGGAAGACCAGAACAAAGGGCATTGCAGTAATTAATTCTACAGGTGATAAAAGCAGTGTCTCTGTATTGGCCCGAGAGAGAATGGGGCGGACTCTGGCTATGTTCTTTAGATGATAAAAACCTATTTTAGTAATGTTTTTAATGTGAGGGATAAAAGTCAGCTCAGAGTCAAAAATCACACCCAGGTTTTTCACTTGTGAAGAAGAATAAAAAAACATTGATTGTACAGGGTGGGCCACTTATATGGATACACCTTTATAAATTGGGAATAGTCGGTGATATTAACCTCCTGTTTGTGGCACATTAGTATATGTGAGGGGGCAAACTTTAAGTTTGATGTGTCACACGACTCTCTTCCTTTTGAAAAAACAAAAGTTGGATCCAAGATATCCGACTTCAAAATGGCCACCATGGTCACCACCCATCTTGAAAAGTTGCCCCCTCACATATACTAATGTGCCACAAACAGGAGGTTAATATCACAAACCATTCCCATTTGATTTAGGTGTATCCTTATAAATGGCCCACCATGTAATTTTAGTAAAAGTTTCTCTTTCTGAGCCTCAGGACCAATGACTAAAACTTCTGTTTTGTCCTGGTTGAGCTGGAGAAAGTTCTCTGCCATCCAGGATTTAATGTCTAAAATGCAATTAAAAAGTGTATCCATTGGCTGTGTGTCATCAGGAGACACAGAGATATACAACTGTGTATCATCAGCATAGCTGTGAAAGTTCACTCCATGTCTCCTAATGACAGTACCAAGAGGGGTTGGTTAAAAAGAAGGTTTCCGGTCAACCACCATCTCTAATGGCTGTATGGTGAGGGAGCTCCTGAAAGGACCAGCACAATTGGGAATTAACCCCAATTAAACGATGCAAAAATAAATAAGTAACCAAGAAGCAGGGGACAAGAAGTACAATGTAATCTACAAGCGAGGATTGAACAAGAAGTAAGTAAATTGAGTGACTCAGCCCGGTGGAAACTTTGCGCTAGCATCAGCTGCTAATGCTAACACTTGCTTAGCCGAACAGAGCTAACAAGCTTCCATTAAACTAAATCCAATCCAAAGACCAATTGGACAGCATTAAGGAGACGCTGATAAAAGTGAACAATAGGCTTGAAGAGGCAGAAGAGAGGATTGAGAAAATGGAGGACAGAATTCAAAACATGGAAGAAGCTAGGACTGAACTTGTGCAGCTACATATGGCAATGGAGGAGAAAGTGATTGATTTTGAGTAACAGTAGGAGAGAGAACGTCAGGATTTATGGCGTCCCAGAATCCCTCAGTAGCTACGTTTACATGCGCCAAATTTCCCCAATCTGATTAAAATCTTGGTCGATCGGAATTCCCAAATCCCTGTTTACATGGACACTAATTGAAATGATCTGATCATGCCATGAGTACACATGCACCAAGCACTCGATCAGGTTAAATGAGTTGAGCATGCGCACAGCGAGTTGTCTTACAAACTCCGTCCTTTCTGCACGTCTTTCCCGCCCCATCGTGTGCTCGAGCTGACTCACGTTATCCCCAATATGGACCTTCTGCAGGTGATTACCTTTATGTTTGGGTTTTTACTGGTCGCATTAACCAAGCTAGCGGCTGAATACATATTACTACTGCTCCTCCACCACAGGAGAGGAGAGCAGGATGACAGGATGACTGCACCAGCAGACCACTTCTGTTTACCTCCCGCTATGTTTTCTACTTGGGTCTGCGAAAGCAGAAAGACGTCACGCTGAAGTTGTACGCATGCGCAAAGGGCTTTTTTCACCCTTTCTTTCCGAATGGGTGTATACATGCACGTCTATCTGAATGAAGATCGGACAAAACCACCCCTCTCGATCGGAAGTAAATTTCATTCTGATCAGGCTGCATCGGATCAAAACATTCTGATTGACATGTTTACATGACGTATTTTTGTTCCTGATTGGGCGTTTATTCTGATTAAATGTGCCCATGTAAACGTAGCTATTGCTGCGGGAGGGCCTGGAAGTTGAAGGTGTAGATGCCAACATCGAACGAGCTCATCGGTCTTTAGGTCCTCCTCCTCCCAAAGATGCTCCACCACGTTCTATCGTGGTGAAATTCCTCAGCTTCAAAGTTAAAGAACAGATTCTCCGCAGGGCATGGCTGAAAAGAGGATTCACTTGGAATGGTAAACAAATAACCCTGGACAACGATTGCCCTCCTCTCATCCTTAAGAAACGCAAAGACTACGCAGAGATCCGTAAAATCTTGAAAGAGAACCAACTGAAGTTTCTAACCCTCTTCCCAGCCAGACTGAAAGTGAAATTCCCAGATGGAGAAAAGACCTACATTACTGTGGCGGAAGCGACTGAAGATATGTCCAAAAGAGGCTACCCCGTCAAGATCATTAAAGCACCTGATACAATCTTGTAGCAACTCAAACACCTAACTTGGACGAGAGTCACCAGAGGTGGCAGGAGCCAGGCAGCGAATCCAGGACGAGATCCAGGCTACAAAAAGCTCTGCACCATCAGAAGAACGACCACTTCCACAGTGAACTGAGGTTTCACGTTATCTTGTAGTTTATAAATTTAATTCTATTTGTCACTACACAGTAGGACTGTTTTTAGAATGAGTGTAGATTTATAAGTTTAACATGGACCTGGTGGATCTTTTCTCACAGTGCGGCTTCAGCCAGTTAGGACCCCCTTCATTGAACTGATGTGGAATTTGCAATGTGAATTTTTGATGTGGCTTTTCGGGGTCTGTTCAAAAGACCCCAACCTTGGAAATTCATTTTATTTAAGTCAGTTCTCTTTTTCAAATATTACGTTTTTGTTCATTGTTCCGCATTTCACCACGGGGAGAGGGGTACCAACCCAAATATTTTTTTGCAATTTAAGATACAAAAAATGTGTGGCAAACATGTGAAATTGGTGACCATTAATATTAATGGCTTGCATAACCCAGTCAAAAGATGGAAAGCACTTGCTAAGCTTAAAAGAGACAAAGCTCAATCTGCTCTGATGCAAGAAACACATCTTTCAGATGAAGAACACATAAAATTGAACAAATCAGGTTTTAAACACGTATTTTATTCTTCTCACAGTTCAGGAAGACGGAGAGGAGTGGCAGTTCTCATATTTGGTACGTTAAATTACGAACATTTATCTGAACTGAAAGACAAAGAAGGTAGATATTTAATGATAACTGGTAAGATAGGAGGTACTCTCACAACTTTACTCAATGTGTATATTCCTCCTGGCAGCGATTGGCCCTTTTATAGACACATAATAGAATTAATGACAACCAAAACTCAGGGAACCTTATTATGTGGTGGAGATTTTGATGTTCTAATAAACGCAAAATTAGATTCCTCAAAGGAGAATGGTGACTTAAGAAATATAGGGAAAAAAAAAAAAAACATTTTATGGAGGATATAGGGGTATGTGACATTTGGAGAGAAATCATATTAAAAAAAAGAATATACCCATTACTCTCATGCACATAAAATTTACTCGCGCTAAGACTATCTTCTTACGTTCAAACACAATTTGTTTAGGGTACAACAATGTGAAATTGGGCCCTGTACAATTTCTGATCATAACCCTGTTTATCTTGATGTTTTACTCAATAAAAATAGAAAATCCACCTTATGGAGATTAAACAAACATTTTAAACTCTACAAAGAATAAAGAAAGCTTGATAATAGCAATGAAGGAATATTTTGAACATAATGACATCAAGTCAACCCAGAAATATTATGGGATGCTTTCAAGGCTGTAATTAGAGGAAAAATAATAAGTATTTCTGTCATGTTGCCCACCAGGGGGTGTTTGTTCGAACCCCAAAGGTGACCCAACTCCAAACACACACGGGGGAGACAGTTAGCAGTGAAAGTGAATTTATTATTGCTAGTACACAAAACAGAACAAAACAGTGGAATGTGCACGATGAAAACAGGACTGGAACTGAGGCGGGGAAGAGACTCAATCCTGGGGGAAGAGACTCGTTAGACACAAGTAGTACGACCCGCTGCAGTGCGCGGGGAAAGTGCAACCACACTTACTGTGAGGCTGAAGCTGTAGTTGCGTGAGGTGGGATCCGAAGACACTGCAGCGGGGGTGGAGCCCCAGGAGTCAAGGGAAAGCGATGAAGCCCGGGACGTGGTGCTGTCTCCACAGACGAGACTGTGGCAGGGGTGACAGCAGCGTGCTGACCGGGGAGGTGTGGATCCAGAGGAGACCAGAGACAGACAGCGCACCAGGGAGAGAGAACGCCGCAAAGCGCGCGACGTTAGAAAGCCCCGGTGAGGAAGAGCCCTCTTTCCAGCGGGTGAACGACCACGCAGAGGTACTCAGAGCCTGGAGGAGAGGCTCCAGGACACGGAACTGAGAGAGAGGGAGAGAAGGCTGGTTAGTAGTAACTAACATAAAAACTGTCATACAAATGTCTCTGGCCGATCTGTACCACAGGATGAGTGGAACGAACTGGCGTCTGTCTCTTCTTGCTCCTCTGCTTAAATACCCAGCTCTCCTGAGCTGGGTAATGATCCACACCTGCAGCCACTGATGAGATCTGTCACACCCTGCAGAGATAATTAGTGGAGACAGCACACACCACACAGCAGCTGCAGCGATCCCACCAGTGAAAACACTACAGAGAAAACCCCACAGATCTGAAAGAAAAACCCAAAACCCCAGAACCGTGACAATTTTCTCCCACCAAAAGAAACAAAATCTTCAAAAACTTGCTTGCTTAGAAGATAAATTATTAAAACTCCAAAAAGAACATTCCTCAAACATGATAGATGAAATAAAATCTGAAATGAAACAATTGAAAAAAGAAATAGATGATATTACTACAATGGATGTACAGAAAAAAATTTACCTTTATTAAACAACAGTATTATGAAGCAGGTAGAAGATCTTTAAAACTCCTCTCCTATAAACTCAGGAAACAGCAGGCGGCAGAGAGAACGATTCATCAAATTAAGAATCCTTTAAATGACAAAATAGAAAATGAACAAGAGATGATTAAGCAATGTTTTCAAAATTATTATTTAAAACTATATTCCCAAGTTTATATGGATAATGATCAAGATATAGAATTATTTTTTTCATTGCTAAATTTACCATCATTGACAGATGAACAGAATGAAAGACTCATTTCTCCAATAACAAAAGAAAAAATTCATCTGGCAATTAAAAAATTGAAAAACAGAAAGATGGCTGGAGCAGATGGATTTGGCCCCGAATGGTATAAAACTATGGAGGTTTATTTAATCCAGACTTTACTAAAGACTTTCAACTGGGTTATGCAAAGCAAAATAGTTCCTCATTCATGGAATGAAGCAATAATATCCATCATTCCAAAAGAAGGAAAGGACAAACTACAGTGTCTTAAATATAGATTACAAACTGTTTGCATCAATTATAGCAAGGAGAATGGAATCCAATTTACCACTGTTGATACATAAGGACCAAACTGGATTTATCAAACAAAGACAGACACAAGATAATATCCGGAGAGTGTTACATATAATACAGCAGGCAATACAGAACAAACAAAAAACCTTGGTGATGAGCTTGGATGCAGAAAAGGCCTTTGACTCGGTGAGGTGGTCTTTTTTATTTAAAGTCCTCCGCAAATTTGATTTCCAAGAATCTTTAATTAAAATTATTGCAGGAATATACCAAACACCTTTAGCAAGAATTAAGATTAATGGTAACCTCACCGAGTCAATAGCCCTGGAAAGAGGAGTAAGGCAAGGCTGTAATTTATCTGCATTGCTCTTTGTTTTATACACTGAGCCACTAGGCCAGTGGATTAGGCAAAGATAGGATATTATTGGGATAAATGTTGCAGGAAAAGAACAGAAACTGGCCTTATTTACTGATGATTTGTTGTTGACCATTTCATATCCAACACAGACCCTACCAAAAACTATGCAGATGTTTGACGAATATGGCATCTTCTCAGGACATAAAATTAATGTACCCAAAACTCAAATTTTAACTTTAAATTATGACCCCCCTCAAAACATTAGAAATCTATATCAATGGAGATGGGACACACAATCGATAAAATACCTAGGAATTTTATTACTCAGTGATTTCAATAAGATGGCTGAAATTAATTATGGGCCTCTAAATATAAAAATAAAATCTGATTTAGAAAGGTGGAATAATATACCCTTTTTAGATCTACAGTACATTCACGGATTTAAACTATTAGAGTGAATATCCTTCCTAGAATGTTGTACTTGTTCCAGTGTTTGCCTTTTTCTATACCTCAAAAACAATTTGCAGAGTGGGACAAATTATTATCCAGGTTTATTTGGAAAGGTAAAAAACCCAGAGTAAAATTTAAAACATTGCAAATAAAAAAGGAAAAAGGTGGTATGAATCTCCCATGTTTACAAGATTATTATTATGCTGCCCAGTTGAGACCCTTCGTCTGTTTGTGCTCTCCGATTTACACAGTGGGTTGGAAGGATGTTGAGGGGACAACAGATACCAATCAAAGCTTTAATAGCGGACACTAAATTACAATCTGAAATCAATCTTACAACAGAGCAAAAAACATATACGACAATTACCGCCTGTGGCTTAGAAAAAGAATTGAAAATTCTGCGATGGTGTTCATATGATTCAGAATTCACCCCCAACAAATACGATGAAAGATGTAAAACTTGAAATTTGAAAGGATTAACTAACTATAATTCATCTGTCCACAAGGGGGCTCTTCAGTCGTTTGATACACGGAAGCAAACGTATGGGCTGGGCCCTGAAAATTTCTTCAGGTTCCTGCAATTCAGGAACTATTTTAACCGGAAGATTACAATACCCCCATCTGACCAAGGATTCTTACACACATTTATATCACTCACTAAGTCAATGTCCCCCTCCAAATTAGTTTCTAAAATATATAATAGCATACGATGGAATAAAGGGGAGAGTACATACTATACAAAAGAAAAGTGGGAAAGAGAAGGAAATTTTACAATTACTGAGGAGAAGTGGGAGCATATCTGCCAAATACAATGGGTCTCAACTGGGTCAAATATTTGGTGGGAATTTTGTTGGAAAAATGCCATGAGATTTCTCATTACGCCAACTCAAAAAAGATACCAGGGTATTGGTGATGCATGTTGGAGGTGTGGTAACCAAGGGGCTAATCATCTCCATGTTTTCTGGCATTGCCAAGTTATTCAGGGATATTGGGTAGAAATACATCAACATATACAAATGGTTTTTTCAATAACTTTTCCTTTGTCATTTGAAACGATGTACCTGCGTAACATAGAAGTTGAAGGGTTTCCCTACAGAGAGAAGAAACTACATTTTGTTAGCAGCAAGTAAAAAGGCAATCACCAGAAAGTGGCTTCAACCTGAATCACCAAAAATTGAGGACTGGCTAAATATAATACAAGACATATATACAATGGAAAAGCTTTCATTCCGACTGAAACTGCATCTGGACTTATTTTGTAAAATGTGGTCAAAATGGACAGAATATGTCAAGCCTGTTCAAACAGATTTTACGTAACTTTGCTCTGTAAATATATCGTGTATAACATAATGAAAAAAATGAAAGGTGGCAGGAATTGAACACAAGGTGGCGATGTTTGCCGACGACTTGGAGGAACCACAGAAATCTTTCAATGGCCTAATGACTCTACTAAAAAAATTTGGAAAATTATCAGGTTATAAACTTAATATCACAAAAACACAAGTTATGACATTAAACTTCACTGCTTCAATGAATTTACAAAATGGTTAGAATTTAAATTGGGAATCTCAGGGAATAAATTACTTGGGTGTTACAGTGACCAAAGATTTAACTATGCTTTTTCAAGTAAATTATGAGCCATTGTCATTGAGGATTAAGGAAGACCTGCACAGGTGGAATCTTATCCCCTTTTTAGGTCTAACCTCCAGAGTAAATGCTGTTAAAATGTCACCGCTCCCTAAGCTGTTGTATTTGTTTAGAACGCTTCCAATTCAAGTGCCTGAAAGTCAGTTTGGGGAGTGGGACAAACAAATATCACGGTTTAGCTGGCAGGGAAAGAAGCCACGAGTTAGGTATAGTACAATGTAGTTAAGGAAAGAAGAGGGAGAAGTGGCCCTTCCCTGCCTAAAATACTACTACTATGCCTCTCAGTTGATTCCACTTCTTCACTGGTGTAATGAAGAGTACAGATCAAAGTGGAAGGAACTGGAGGTTAAGATGGTGACCAAGTTTCCCCTCCAAGCTGTGATAGGGGACAGAACTCTGTGGTTACAATTAGGAGAGTCTGGCAACTGTTGGATAAATTTTACATTAAAAATTTGACATTATGTTGTTAATTTGATAAAACTCAGAAAATGCTGAATATCTTCAGATGGTGTGCATTTGATTCTGACTTTCATCCCAATAGAACAGATAACACTTTTAAATTATGGGCAAAAAACGGCCTCACAACATATTGGTCATTTACCAAAAACGAGTTTTTTTCCAGTTTCCAGGCTCTTCAGAAAAAATATGACTTAGGAACAAATTAATTTTATAGGTATCTTCAGGTTAGACATTGTTTTATCTCAAAATGCAAAATCTCTAATCTTTCACTGTCTGATATAGCTTTCTATAAAATACTGAAAATTATTTCTAGAATATATAATGCTCTTTTTACTACTGACAGATGAGACACATTCTATACTGTATAACACAAATGGGAAAAAATATTTCTGAGGAACACTGGAGGGAAATTTGGTAATTTCAATGGTCTTCTACTACTTCATTAACTTGGCGTGAGCACAGTTGGAAAAATGTTGTCAGATATTTCAAGACACCTGCACAGGGTAAATATGCAAAGACGTTAAAGTGCTGGAGACAGTGTGGCTTAGAGAAAGCGAATCACTACCACATATTTTGTGCTTGCCCTAACTTAAACAGGTACTGGAAAGAGATTCATAAAAGCTTAAATTCTGTATTTGGAATCAACATTCCATTTAACTTTGAAAATCTTTATTTAGGTAATGCTACTTATTTTGAACAGAGAAGTGATAAAAAACTGCTACAGGCCCTTTTGGCAGCAAATAAAAAAAATATTACCAAACAGTGGCTAACTGCAACTCCCCCTTCACTGAAGGGCGTTAGGGTTTATTCTTGTCAGGTCTTGTCAGGTCTCAGCAGCTGGTGAGTGGTGTGTTGTTTGTGTTTGGAATCTAACCGTGTCATTGCAGGGTGTGACAGAGCAGCTGAGATGAATCCTGCTGATCAGGCGCAGGTGTGGTTCATTACCCAGCCCCGCCCGGGGAACCAGAGACAGACGCCAGTTTGTTCTGCTCTCTACGTGGTAACGTTTAGGCCTCTTAATTCATTGTGTGACTAATGTAGTTTAGATACTTACCTCGAGATTGTCCTCATCCTCCTAGTCCGTCCTCACTGGATCTCAGCTCCAGTCCCTGGGTGCCTTCATCTCCCGCACTGGTTGTCTGCCATGCCGCTCGGAGGACCCAGCTCCTGTCTCTGACGTGCGTCTCCCGTCCGCTCCCGTCCCTGGATTGTCTGTCTCTCCTCCTGGATCCTTCCACGCCTGCCCTGGTCCTTGCCGCAGCTCTGTCCACCCTTCTGTAACAACATCATCAGTCGTTGTCACTCTGGATTACTCTCGTCATCATCATCATCATCATCATCATCATCATCACTACCACCGTCATCAGACACACCACCACCACTGCTGTTTCCCGCAGTCCTCCTCCAGGCTTCTCTCCGTCTACCGTCACCGTAAGTCTGTGAGCACATTCCCAGCACACCGTACTGGTCATCATCAACCCAGAAACTGCATCACTAACCTGTCTTCTCCTCCACTGCTAGAGC
>SSNP01000215.1:276186-323955 GCA_006937955.1 Pachypanchax playfairii | reverse complement strand
TTTTTTTTTTTTTTTTTTTTTTTTTTTTTTTTTTTGTTTGTTTGGTTTAAGTGTTCTTTTTTGTTTCTTTTTGTGTATGGGCTGTAGGGTGTAAAGGGATTTGGTTTAAAGTTTCCTGTTTAAGGCAGGCTCTTACACTGAGGAAAAGAAGCCTACACATGTCGCAAAAACAAAAAAAGGGGAGGGGAGAAATGTTACATATGAATCAATATGTACTGTACGACTGAAAAAATGTATTAAAATTTGTCCTTCCCAAAAAAAAAAGAAAAAAATGAAAGGTACCCCTCCCTAACCCATTTGTTTTAATTCTTTAAAGTTTCTTTAATGTAAAAAGAGAAGATTAAGACTGTAGTTCAAACTGTGAATATATATTTTATATATATATATATATATATATATATATATATATATATATATTCCGGGAATAATAAGATGGCCTAAGGATGAGATACAGACCACAGATGTTAAGACACGAAAGCTCCTCACCATGCATGGCGGGTTCCATCCCAGATCCAGCACCCTGAGACTGTACACTGACTGAAATATAAAATCTGAAAGATAAAATCATGGCAAGAATAAACACAAGATCCCCCCGCCATCGATTACAACAGCTAAGTGAAGTACCCTCAGAAAGTCTTCTGGAAACAGTGAATGCAGCATTGAGGGCAATCCCTACCACATCAGTCACTGAAACCAATGAACTGATATACTCCACAGCAGCAGTGATCCTGGAGACCCTTGGTTATAAGAGTGACCATGAGAAACAATACCCACCATGGAAGAGACGGCTGGAAGCTAACATAAAGGTAGCTCGGAGAAATAATAATAAATAGAAATAAAAGAAATAAGCCAGCTGACGGAGGCCCAGAGAGGTGCAATGAAACAACCAATACTGAAGAGGTACACCCAGATGTCCATACCTGAAGCACTCGAAACTGCCAAACAAAGACTCCAAGCCTTGGCCTATCGCCTAAAGAGAAACACGAAAGACAATGTAGCCAGACGAATAAACAGGCTGTTTGCGACACAACCAGCAAAGGTGTATGCTCAGTGGCAGGGCAACAACAGCAGCAAAATAGACCCACCAAGGCTGGAAACTGAAAGATACTGGAAGAGCATATGGGAAAAGGAAGCAACACATAACAGCAGTGCTCAGTGGCTGGCCTTTCTGAGAGAGGAGCACAGCAACCTCCCTGAGCAGAATCCAGTTACCATCACAGTGGCAGCCATCCAAGAAAGAGTCTCAGGTATGAAAAACTGGACAGCACCAGGCCCAGACATGATCCACGCCTACTGGCTAAAGAAACTCACAGCACTCCATGAGCACCTAGCAGCACAACTGAACCAGCTCCTAAGAGATGGGACTCACCCAGAATGGCTAACCGAAGGGCGAACAATCCTGATCCAGAAGGATCCCACCAAAGGTGCAGTCCCATCCAACTATCGCCCAATGACCTGTCTCTCCACAACATGGAAGCTCATGCCAGGCATCATCGCTACCAAGATAAGCAAGCACATCAATGCATGATCAATACATGAGCAAAGCACAGAAGGGCATTGGTAGAGATACCAGAGGTGCTAAACACCAGCTCCTGGTTGACAGAACAGTTGCCCAAGACAGCAAATCCCGAAAGACCAACCTGTGCACTGCCTGGATTGACTACAAGAAAGCCTACAACTCGATGCCACACACATGGATCAATGAATGCTTGAAGCTCTACAAAATCAACAGGACTGTTAGAGCATTCATTGCAAACTCAATGAGGTTGTGGAGAACAACCATTGAGGCCAACGGCAAGAAACTTGCACAAGTATCCATCAAATGTGGAATATACCAAGGTGATGCTCTGTCCCCACTGCTGTTCTGCATAGGTCTGAACCCCCTAAGCCAGATAATCAATAAGACCGGCTATGGATACCGCCTCAAGAACGGAGCTACAATCAACCACCTCCTCTACATGGGTGATATCAAGCTGTATGTTAAGAGCGAACGGGACATTGATTCCCTGATCCACACCCCAAGGATCTACAGCAATGACATCAGGATGTCATTTGGGCTTGAAAAATGTAGTAGGATGGTCACAAAGTGAGGCAAGGTAGTCCACACTGAAGGGGTCTCACCCCCGGAAGGAGCAATAGTAGACATTGAGGACAGTTACAAGTACCTGGGAATACCACAGGCAAATGGCAACCTCAAGCAGGCAACATGGGAAGCAGCAACAGCCAAATACCTACAACGAGTGAGGCAAGTCCTAAGAAGCCAGCTCAATGGAATGAACAAATCTAAGGCAATAAACAGTTACGCCCTGCCAGTGATCAGATACACTGCTGGAATAATAAGATGGCCAAAGGATGAGATACAGACCACAGATGTTAAGACACGAAAGCTCCTCACCATGCATGGCGGGTTCCATCCCAAATCCAGCACCCTGAGACTGTACGCACGCTGTAAGAAAGGAGGCAGAGAACTAATGAGCGTGAGAGCCACCATCCAGGATGAAACATCGAAGCTCCATAAATACATCCAGGACAAGGCCTCAATGGATGACATACTCAGTGAATGCCTGAGACAATGGCAAGATGAGGAAGTGCTGGAGGAGGAACCATCATGGGAGGACAAGCCACTACATGGGATGTACCACCGGAACATAACTGAAGTGGCTGACCTCAAGAAAGATAGAGGCCCAGATCTACCACACATGACAAGACCCAAGGTGTAGGCTGTGCAAATAGTCATCTGAGACAGTCCAGCACATAACAGCAGGGTGTAAAATACTGGCAGGGAAAGCATACATGGAACGTCATAACCAAGTGGCTGGCATAGTATACAGAAACATCTGTGCTGAGTATGGGCTGGAAACCCCAAGGTCAAAGTGGGAAACACCTCCAAAGGTGGTGGAGAACGACCGAGCAAAGATCCTGTGGGACTTCCAGATCCAGACAGACAGGATGGTAATGGCGAACCAACCGGACATTGTGGTGGTTGATAAAGAGCAGAGGAAAGCAGTTGTGGTGGATGTGGCGATACCAAGTGATGGCAACATCAGGAAGAAGGAACATGAGAAATTTGAGAAATACCAAGGGGTCAGAGAGGAGCTAGAGAAGACTTGGAAGATGAAGGTGACAATAGTACCAGTGGTAATCGGAGCACTTGGGGCAGTAACCCCCAAACTGGAGGAATGACTCCAGCAGATCCCTGGAAGAACCTCAGACATCTCAGTCTAGAAAAGTGCAGTACAGCTAAAATACTGTGCGGGACCCTCAAGCTCCCAGGCTTCTGGTAGAGGACCCAAGCTTGGAACGGGAGAAAACACCGCCCAGTGGCGAGAGGGAAATTTTTTTTTAATATATTGTGTCTTCTCAATAAAAATTAATTTGAAAAAAAAAAAAAGGTTAAAAAGGACTGTGCCTAAAATTGAACCCTGGGGCACCACATGTGATCTTATGGACCCCAGAGGAACAGGTATCTAAACTTACCATAAAAGTCCTGTTAGTGAGGTCAGACATGAACCAGCCATGAGCAGTACCAGAGAGGCCGATCTGTTTCAAACGGGTTAAAAGTATAGTGTGGTCTACTGTTTCGAAAGCAGCGCTTAGATCCAATAGAACGATGAGGAGGAGCGGCTTACTGTGGTGATGAATTGCAGGAGTCCTGGAGGAGCATGCAGGTTCCAGTCTGCTGAGGCTGGCGTGTGAGTGTCAGTGGCGGGTGGACAGACAGGCTCTGAGTGTGGTAAGTGGATCCTGAGAGCTGGAGGAGCAGCGCAGAGGCAGGCCAGAGGAGGTCCAGAGAGGGACGGGGAGGAAACCAGTGTGGGAACCGTCTCCTGCAAGGATCCTGGACGGAGGCGCGGAGGTCCGGAGGTCCGGGAAGGAGAGAACACGGCGTGGGAGCCGTCAGGAGAGGAGGCTGGACCAGCAGAACCACAGTGTAGGAACTGTGGTGAGGAGGGAGAAGATCCTGGAGGAAAACACATGTAAGGTGAGCTCAAAATAGCACTCATGCACAACTGAGTTGTGAGCTAATACTTTGTACTGAGCTGCTGTGTACCACCAATCAGAGTGGAACGATCTGGCGCCTGCTCTCTGCAAACCCTCCTCTTTCGATAATGGCTGACACGCCCCTGAAACACAGGTGAAAGCACTCACACACACAGCAGCAGAATTGACACCTGACAGTCCAATGGACAGCACCCGATGTCCAAAACACAAAACTCCAAAACAAACAACGGGTGGGAGGTGGAAGGCGGGAGCTGGCCAAAGCTGGAGATAAGGGGGGAAAAAAAGCAGTCAAAACAAAAACTCAGGCTGGAAAACAAAGTCAAGAGCCTGAACCCCAAGTTCGTTAAGTGCAGCCTGGGAGCCACTAGGAGAGACGCCGGGCATCTGGAGGGTGCCTGGGAGCCGTGAGCAGAGGCGCAGAGGTTCTGGTGGGTGGCCTAGGGGCCGCATGGCAAGACGCCTGGGCCGGCACCGAAGTTCTGTAGGGCGCAGCGCGCCTGACATGCTGCCTGACAGCCACAGAACGATGAGGCACAGCGCGCCTAGTGAGCGGCCTGGGTGCTGTGAGGAGAGACGCCTGGGCTGGCGCCAAAGTTCTGGTGGGCACAGCCCGCCTGACGTGCAGCCTGACAGCCGCAGAACAATGAGGCGCAGCGTACCCGAAGAGCGGCCTGGGAGCCGCGAGGTAAAGAGGCGCCGGGCATCTGAAACCGGGCTCTCTGATAGACTGGAACCAGGAACCGGGCCCTCTAGAACAGTGTTTCCCAACCCTGGTCCTCAAGGCACACTGTCCTGCATGTTTTAGATGTTTCCCTGTTCCAACACAGCTGAGTTAAATGAGCAAATTACCAAACAACTTGTCTTGTAATTTGCTCATTTAACTCAGCTGTGTTGGAACAGGGAAACATCTAAAACATGCAGGACAGTGTGCCTTGAGGACCAGGGTTGGGAAACACTGCTCTAGAAGACCAGAACCAGGCACCAGACCCTCGGGAAGACTGGAACCATGCACGGAACCCTCGGGGAGACTGGAACCAGGACTGGAACCCGGACTGGAACCCTCGGGCAGGCTGGAACCGGACCCAGGACTGGAACCCTCTGGCAGGCTGGAACCGGGACCCGCTGGAAGACGGGAACCGGGGACCGCTGGAGGCAGGTGAGAAGACGGGGCTGCTGAGGAGAAGGGAGTGAGGATGGGACCTCTGGAGTACAGGGGAGAGCGGACGGGACTGCTGGAGGGCAGGGGAGAGCCGTCGGGACCGCTGGAGGGTAGGGGAGAGTGGATGGGACCACCTGAGGACAGAGCTGCTGGAGAAGGGAGAGCGGGCTGAGGGGGCACTAAAACACTGTTTATTAGTGTCAAAGACACTTTGCTGCCTGACCTGTTTTTTTTCACAAAAATTTTTTTTATCTCCACTTTTTGTTCTGAACCAGGTTAATTTTGATGAAAGTTGCTCTTTTGTACTGCAGATTACTAAAGAACAGAAAAAGGTAGAAAACTTTTTTTTTTGCTGCTGAAAGAAGAAAAACTAATCTTTCTGATGATGGTTTCAGAATTCTTCTAGTCATAGGACAAATATTCTGTGGGCCTTCAAAAATAAGTAAAAATGCTCAATGTGTCTGGCATTGAATTAGTTAATAAGAATGTAGTAGAACAATCTGAAGCAAGTAGTTTCTGTTTGGAAACTCAACAGTCTCAAAGCTGAAGCTGATTTGTGAGAGAAAGATTGTTTCATATTTAGGACTGAGCAACAGTTACCAAGAATATTTACATACAGAATTTATAATTTCCTAAAAAAAATGTATATTGCTATTAAAGTTCTGATATTTTTTGTCATGTTTATCAAGAAATATAGAAAATATAAAGTATATTTCCTTGTACTTTCAGATGTCAATCTTGGTGTGACAATGGAGCCTACACTATGCATGGATAAACATATAAATCAGGTTGTGAAATCCTGATTTTATCAACTTCGTTGTCTGCATTAGCTGAAGCCTGTTTTGAATAAGCGAGACCTTGAAACGGTGGTTCATGCTTTTGTCACCTCTTGATTGGACTATGCTAATTCCATACTTTATGGTGCTGCCTCAACGTCTGTAGCCCGCCTTCAGGTGACTCAAAATGCTGCCGCCCGTTTTATTACTGGAACAGGAATATGAGCATATTTCCCCAGTCTTGGCTCGTTTACACTATCTTACAGTCTGATATTGGATTAAATTTACATTTAAGGCACTTAATTATCTTGCCCCACCCTACCTTTCCCAGTTGCTTAGTTGTTATGTCCCGGCTTGCTCCCTCTGCTCATCTGACCAACGTCTTTTGTGTGTCCTTCGAGGTCGTGTAGGAGCATGAGGGGAACGAGCTTTTTCTGTTTGTGCACCTAAGTTGTGGAACCAACTCCCCCTGGATGTCAGACTCGCCCCTTCTGTTACAGTTTTTAAGTCTCGGTTAAAGATGCATTACTATTTGCTAGCTTTTAATACATCTTAACCTTTTATATTTTATCCTGATTTTATTTTATTTTATTGTTTTTTTCTGTTTCTGCTGTTTTTTTTAAATTGTTTTTTGATGATTATCTATTTTGTACACAATGTACAGCACTTTGGACACTGTATTCCTTATAAAATGTGTTCTACAAGTAAAATTGGTATGGTACACATGAATGTAATGTTGATTTCAGAATGAACATCACGTTAATGTTCTAGGGTTAAGTAACTATACCTGTTTGTTTTTATCTTCTCTGGAAAGATTTGGCTGAGTTTGTGTTCTTGGGTTTATTCCTGGTTGAGATGTCTATGAAGATGTATGGCCTTGGACCACAGAACTATTTCCACTCCTCATTCAACTGTTTTGACTTTGGGGTGAGTTGACCTGCTCATTGAGAAGCTTTGTGGAACGTGTATTTTAAACACATTTTAGGACCTTAACCAGAATTAGAAACCTACAACCTGAATTGGTCTGTTTTCACAGGTGATTATTGGTAGTATTTTTGAGGTGATCTGGGCTGCAATGAAACCTGGTGCCTCCTTTGGGATCAGTGTCCTTCGAGCACTAAGACTGCTTCGGATCTTCAAAGTCACCAAGTGAGTCATGGGGTTGCCTTTGAACACGGAACGCTGCTTAGGCCACATAGGCCTACAGGTAATGTGTTTGTGTTTGTTTCTGTAGGTACTGGAACTCTTTGAGGAACCTGGTGGTCTCACTGCTCAACTCAATGAAGTCCATTATCAGTTTATTGTTCCTGCTCTTCCTCTTCATTGTTGTCTTTGCTCTGCTGGGCATGCAGCTGTTCGGTGGCCAGTAAGTCATTTGTTTGTCTGAAAGCAACAACTAACAGGATCCATTCTGGTTCATACCTGGTACATTTTGTTGTAGTCTAAGGGCATCAGGACTGCCTTTTATCAGGCAGATTAAACTGTTAATGGCACTTTTACAGAAACCATTTCTAAATCTAGGGTCCTGGTGCATTTAACCTATTTGGTCAGTTTCCCTGAAACCCAAAATTTCTCGATGAATAAATTAATCACTTCAGCAAAGCACTCTATCATTACCGTATTTAAAATATGTATTTTTCTCTACTTTGACCCTTTTCATGACAAATTTCTGTAGCACAAATACCTTGGCAACAAGAAAAAAGATTTAACACTAGGAAGACTGACATTTTAAAGTCGAATCTGTAAATATTTTTCTAACTTTACTGAAATTTTATCCTCTCCTCTGCCATGCTTCTTCTTCCCCTGACGACACCACTTCATTTTAGAGTGACAGGTCTGGAGGAAGGGGGTGATTGGGCTCTCACGGTCTCTACTTGCTGCATCTCAGTGAGCGTCACAGGGGCAGATGGTCTAACTAGCCGCACAGCGGATTGTTTATTTAAGGATCAAACTCTACCTGACTGTCAGCCTGTTATGAGTGGGCAGCCAGGCCACCGGGAAAACTCCCAAATGCCTTTCCGCGGTTGAACTCAGCTTACGTAAAGTTGTAAATGTCATCTGATCGGCCTGCTTTGATTTATTTTGAAAATTTTGATCAAAACCGATATCGCTCTTATCGGCCAATTGCGATTGGATGCCGATTGATTGGTGCATCTCTAGTTACCATTCATTATGTTTAGCAATGCCCCTGCTTCAGGCATAGTATAAAATATTTATTTTACATATCAGAGACCATCTATCTGCTAAATGCAAAACAAAACTGAGTTTGTGGGGTAGAAATGGGCATCTTCATGACATGACAAGATGCTCAGCAACATGACCAGTCAGATCAGCTCAGTCAGATAGAAGAGAGATGTACCAATAGGTCAGCTATTAACTGGAAGATACGGTCAGATTGAGAAACACATCAGTTGTGAATCACCAGGAAGAAACAAAAGGAAACAGACTAACAGGGGATCTGTCTGATCTCATTTTCTGTGATAATCTGCGTTGAAAGAAAACAAAGTCAAAGAGTAAAAATGGGTTGCAGCCAATTATTTAATTCAATTAAATTTTCTTTATAAAGCTCCAGTTCATAACAAAGTCATTTCAAGGCACTTTACAGAAAAATCAACCAATTAATAATAAAACATTTTCTATCTAATGAACCAGCTGATTGGGTTGAATCCTCCATCCTGAGCAGCACGATTGGCAACAGTGGAAAGGAACGACTCCCTTTTAACAGGAAGAAACCTCTAGCAGAACCAGAACCAGAACCCAGTTCAGGATGGGCGGCCTTCTGCCTCAGCCGACTGGGGTCTGAGCTGACAGGAAAGAGACAAACACTGATGGATTTTGGCCAGTCGTCATGTCTATAGAAAGATAAACAGAGAAACAGTTAATGGCAGCAGTAACAATCAATACAAACATGGAGAGTAAAGAGAGACAGCAGAGTGAAGACATGTGGACAGTATGTCCTCCAGCAGTCTAAACCTATAGCAGCATAACTAAAGGGATGGATCAGGAGAACCCAAGCTAACCCTGACTATAGGATTGTGTAAAAAGGAAAGTTTTAAGTCTATTCTTAAAACTACACAAGGTGTCTGCCTCACGGATAAAAAGTGGAAGCTGGTTCCACAGGAGAGGAGCCTGATAATTAAAAGCTCTTCCTCCCATTCTACTTTTAGAAACTCTAGGAACTACAAGCAGACCTGCAGTCTGAGAGCGAAGTGTTCTGTTAGGAACATCTGGAACAATAAGATCACTCTACTTTTAGAAAAGATTCATGTGAACAGTGCAAATGAAACAGACTGTCAAAAAGACTGAAAATATAACAGAGACCAGATAAACAAGGAGGGAGTGGTTAAACCTGTTCCATGGCCATAGCAAAAGCCTGTAAACTAGAGCCCTGCTCGGGCCTATATTCTAAGCCCAAGCCTTTCCCTGGCCTGTGAGGGGCAGGCCCGAGCCAGGCCTGGCCGTGTAAGAGCGAGGAGGGTGGGGGGGGGGTGTGATAGTAGTTGTGAGTTGTATCACAGCGGGAGTTTGATAGTCGCGTTTGCAGCAACGTGGGACTGTTTTCAGCATTTAATCTGTGGTTGTAAGACGGTCCTTCAGGTGTTATCGCTATAAATACCCGGTCAGAAACAACGGACAGTGGAAACTGTCGGAAATCGGGAGAAAGTTGGCTCCGGGACATTTTCAGGAGGGGCACTGAAATCTGGGAGTTTCCGGGAAAATCGGGATTTAGGAGAGTTGACATGTATGACAATGCAGTAACAGTTGACCTTAAAAAACATCTTTAAGCCTACTTCTTGGCATCATGCAGAAACAGAAAGAGCATCAACTAGGACAAGTCCAGTCCTCCTCTCCTCAGTGACCCGTCCAGCTGCACTTAAAGCATGTTTTCTGCTGCTGCTGGGACATTCAGCACCGTGTGGGCCAGACGTGCCTTTAGCGGTAACTCCATAGACAGTCGCTGGCGTTTGGGGTGTGAGAGAGCAGGTGGCCGGCGAGAGAGGGAGTGGGGTGGGAAGAGCGGATGTTGCATTCAGATGTCGCGATTTAAGTTGGATAAACAATGAACAAAACACATCACTTTAATTTGCAGGTAAAAAAAAAGCCCGAGCCTGGCCCGTGTCCGACGTATCTGCCCCTGAGGGGCTCGAAGCCTGCCCGCGGGCCTTCGGGCTGTCGGGCCCCTCGGGCTCAAATGCAGGGCTCTACTGTAAACAAAAGGCATCAGCAAAAATCATCATTGACCCTTAATGAACCAAGGGTAGGATTTGATGAAAATATGCATAGGCTTTAGCCCAACTAGTGTTAAACTTCTTGGTGACCTCTGACCTCCATGTGAACCTGCAACATCATCTACTTCCTGGAAGACTGAAATCAGTCTTAAATATTTTGCAATCTGGAATTACTGGAAAATTATGACTGGCCATGAGAATACCCAGAACAAGTTGGCCGAGGGTTATTTTAAGTTATCTAGAGATTCTGAAAGTGTGGAATCTGAGCTTTCTAACAATACTGAAATTCAGACATATCTATAGAATGCATCTCTAAAACAGTGAAGGGTGGGGAGTAACAAAAGCATAAAACCAGCCTGTGAAGGTAATGTAGCTTGAGTGGCGCCAAAAGGTGGGAAAAAGACAGCATCAGCCGACCACTGAAGACTTTTCTGGGTTCAAAAGTCTGTTCCCAGTTTTTTATTCACCGCAAACAAAATCTCCTGACATTCCAAACACTCCACCATTTCACCTCTTTAGACTCCTAAAAGACGGGGCACCACTTTCATATTGAAGGAAATAGAATATTACTAGTCTATTGACAAAAATGAGTCATCTAATAATCTCAGTTTCTGAAGTAAGGAGGTCTGCTTCTGAAAGTGATTCAAAATCACACATAGAAATCACAGAAACTGCTAATTAAAATTGTAGTGTATATTTATTAAGAAAACAAACCAAAGAAACAACTAATAAGCCAAAGAAACAAAAATCTGTAAAATAGAGTTTTCAGTAAATACCTAGGCAAGTAGCTATAAAATCGAACGTAATTGTTTTTGCATCGGCTGATGTTGGAAAATATGAAGTAATTTAAGGTCTATGCAAAGTTTAGTTCACTTTTGATAAGAGGATGAGTGAGTGAGAGCATATTCTTAATTGTATAACAGCAAGTGAGGAGGCAAAAATTTATAAAGCAGTGAGTTGAAGGAGTGGAGATATCAAGTCAGGCCTTTTAAAATAACCAGCACAAATATCAAACCACTGAGCCACAATTAAGATAAAACCCTTACTTGCAGTGCAGTAAAACTGGATCTTGTCCAGGGGCCTGGGAAACTCAGGTCGACTTGAGATGGTCTTCCCCGAAGATGAACAGTTTGGCCAGGTGTCGAAGGTACTGCCCATGTGAACAGCTGTTGTTCAGTTTTGGATTGGCAGGCTGGCAGTCAGGTGACTCTTAAATCTGATTTTAGTTTGATTTTCACTTCCCCTTCTGAATATTAAGATAAGATGCTTAGTTTTGTCTCAGGATGGAAATTAAGCATATAACTCTATAACGAAAAGTTTACTCAGACATTTCATTGAGTCTCTTGAGATTCATGATTTTTCACTTTCCTGAGGATGGCGCCAGAGTGTCAGGAATAACACACAGGACCAGAGGTTATTGGGGTCCCTTTGCAAGCTTAGAAAAGGGGTTGTCATAAAACTGATTTAAACTCAGCAGAGGAGTATCAGTGTGGAACCTGTTGAATGTCAAAAAATCTTATGCCTTCTTTGAAGTGACATTAGTGTTTCTGGGAAAGAAGAGGAGTTTGTATATCCAAGGATCGAATTAACAACACAGGGACGTCTACTTTGGTGGATAAGGTAAAAGTGTCAACATCTAAAACCTTTATGATGACAAAACATCTTGGGGTCTTCATCCAAGGGGTAGGGTACTGTGAGAAACCAGATGTGGTATCCCTTCTTTATCTTACTCCCTGAAACTCCATTTGAGAGTGACAGGAAAAGATAATAAACAGAGAAGGATGTCTGGGGATGAGTAGTCTTTTAAGTGAGAGTTTCATTCAGACCATCTGTTTCAACCCAGAAACTAAAGATTCTCAGTGATTAAATTCCACTGCTGGAAGAAGTCTCAGGACAGCCAATAGAAGGGTCAATGGTGAGAGGCAGTGGTCCCCAATCTCTCTGTTCAGGCGAAGGAACTGAAGGTTTCCAGATAATGTGTTAATTCCACAACTGGGTCTTTAAATGCTACATTGGTATCCAAATCCAATGCTGATTCACCCCAACTGAAACTCAAAAGCAGCTCCTGCTCCTCTGAAAGTTCCTAACTTTAAATACAAACCCTCCATAGTATTATTTGAAAGCTGGAGTGTTTATGATTTCAGCTGGTATATTTAGCAAAAAACAAAGCCACGTTTTTTTTTTTTTTTAGAAAAGATGCTTTTCACTGTTTTCAGGATTTGTTTCAGACCAACTTGTTCCAGGTTTTCTTGTGGTGCAACAATTGCTCTCCTGAGCTGGGTAACGAGCCACACCTGCAGGCACTCATCAGCTGCTGCCACGCCCTGCAGTGAGAGTTAGTCAGGAGAAACAACAAACACACACCAGCTGCTGAGATCCTGACACAGTCGTAGAACTGTTGTACAGTGTTGGAGGATACAGGAAGCTGTGCTCTCATAGGCTAGCTGTTAGCCAATCAGAGTCCTGTGAATTAGCATAATGAATATTAATGAGTACAGACCTGTATCCAGGTCAGTTTACAAGCAGTCAGATTACTCTGAGCTTGAAAGGCTAGAAATCAGTGTTTCCTAACGCTTTTAGATATTAAATATTTCAGATTACATGTTTATACTTCAGAAATAACCACAAAGTCATGAAATGTGTGTGACAGTGCACCTTTAATGACTAATGATAATGATTTATGTAGTCCGATTGCTGTTTTGTTTATGTAGAAATAAACATGATTCATCACTGATTTGACCAAACAAGCAGTACGTTAGGAACCACTATATAACTTAAATTGATATTTACTCCTTTAAGCACTAAATATCTGTCTCTATTTTGGATTGATAATTGATGAGCTCTGTGTGCAGTCCTAAGGTTTGCAGTAAATTTTAGGCTACAAACTGAAATCAGCAGCTCTGCCAGTCTAGGTAGATAAATGATTTAAATCTGACAACAGCAAGTTGTTTTTTTCTATAAGTCATGGTTATTGCTGTCAAAGCCTTGTTTTCTCCATGCAGGTTTAATTTTGAAGATGAAACACCAACAACGAACTTTGACACGTTCCCAGCAGCCATCCTCACAGTGTTCCAGGTAAAGTTCAACTTCTTTACATTTAATGTGTTCCAACAGGACTCAGAAAACAGTTTGGGTTTCTCTTTCAGATTCTGACTGGGGAAGACTGGAATGCAGTCATGTACCATGGAATTGAATCCCAAGGCGGTGTGCATGGAGGAATGTTCTCCTCCATTTATTTTATTGTCCTTACTCTCTTTGGAAACTGTATCCTACCTCGTTCATGAATTCATCTGCTCTGATGTTGTGTTGAGTCCTGAAAACACAACAAACACCTCGTCTTTGAAATTAAGAACAGCTGCTTTTATAAAAGTGGATCTGGTGTATATCAGTTACTTGATCTTTTTTCTGACCTGAAACAACCAGATACACTCCTCAATGTGTTTTTGGCCATTGCTGTTGACAACCTTGCAAACGCCCAGGAACTGACTAAGGTGTGATTTACCTTTTCTCCATCATAGAAGTTGTGGTTACTACTGGTACCTTTCTTGTCACATGTTTTGAACCTTGTACTTTTCAATTTCATTTCAAAAACTCTGAAATTTACTGCACCAAAAGAAATGATACGTTGGAAACTGAAATGGCTTAAATTAGCTTAGCCTTAGGCTAAATGTGCATTCACACCACTGTCAATGAGAGCGGTCAAGTTGTTTTGTTAGGGATTGCCATAATGAATGGACTCCATTCAAATGGCAAACCTATTATTCTACACCTCTAAATGGGTCTCTGACTAGATTTATAGATTTCTTTTTTTTTTTTTTTTTTATGACTTGAATTTTATTTGCTTTTCAACAATAACAACAATTCCACATACAGAAGTATATGACAGTATGAGCAGTTAATTGAAAAATTATGTGAAAGAAAATAATATAAACAAAACAGCAAAAGTCCCCCCAAAAAAACAACAAAAAAGGCAAGATAATAAAAAAAAAAAAAAAAAAAAAAAAAAAAAAAAAAAAAAAAAAAAAAAAAAAAACAAACAAAACAAAAAAAGAAAAAAATCAGATAACAGTAATAGAGAGATGCCAAAAAAAAAACACACATTTATGGCTACATCATGATAAAGCCAAACAAGTCAGCAGAATGAGCTGGGTACTTCAGAGGCCTATATGAGAGAAATAACAGGCCCACTTGTTATTAAATTCATCCATCCTGTTCAGCAGTCTATATGACAATCTTTCATATGCTGCTAGCTGACCAAGAGAGGTGTGCCATTGATGAAAAGTTGGGGCAGCTGGGGCCTTCCACTCTCTCACCAGAAGTTTCCTCCCCAGCATGAGAACAGTTTGAACCCACTGTGCCAGAGGGCTGGGCAGGTTACTCAACACAGAGGGGTCCCCCAGCACATAAAGCCTATTAGTGAAAGAGACACCATGACCGACCACCCTCTCGATCAAAGCATGAATGGAAGTCCAGTAATCCTGGACATCAGGGCATTCCCAGAGCATATGCAAGAGCGTGCCGCCATCCCCCTGACACTTCCAACATGTAGCAGTGTTTATCAGTCCCACTTTATGCAATCTAGAAGGTGTCCAGTATACTCTATTTAAAATCTTAAATTGAACCAGTCTAGTTCATATTTCTCGTGATAAATTCTTTGTATTTCTAAGAATCCCATCCCACTCCTTTTCTGAAAAACAGAGATCTAAGTCTGTTTCCCAAGATTTTTTGAGAGACAGTGTACCAGGGTCAGAAGCTGATAGAAGCATTTTGTAATAGACTGATGTCTCATGTCCGCGTCCAAAGACTTTCCTAATGTTCTCCATGACACGATCGTGCAGGGGAGATTCAGTTGATGAGCCAAATGTTTTCAGCAACAAATGACGCAATTGCAAGTATTTCCAAAAGTCTTGCCGAGGTAGATTAAAATCCAGTGCAAGCTTTTCGAAGGATTTCAGAGCACCATTATCATATAAATCACCCAGCACAGCTATACCTTTCCGATGCCACGACTTCCAGAAAAAGGGTGTTTTACCAATGCAAAGCTTAGGATTATGCCAAATACCAGATGTCTGAGTGAGGTGTGGGTCAAATTTAAATATTTTAGCAGCCTTCTTCCAAATATCTTTCAAGTGGGACAGGATAGGGTGTGATTGGCTGTGAGGAGGAAGATTAGAAGATAAACAGTAAAGTGGTGTAAATGGTAAAGAAGCTGAGCTTTCAAAATCAAACCACGGGGGAGCTTTCTCAGGAGGTAAAAACCAGTGTGCCAGATGCCTCAGAGAAAAGGCATGGTGATACTTCAATAAATTAGGCATGCCAAGTCCACCTTTGTCCACTGGCTTCTGTAACTTCCTAAGATTTAATCTGGGCTTTTTGTTGTTCCATAAAAAAGAATTACAAAGTTTATCAAATTGTTTGAAATAATTTAGGGGAACATGAACTGGTAGAGCTTGTAGCAGGTAGTTAAACTTTGGCGTACAGACCATTTTGATTAGGTTTACTTTTCCCCACATGGAGAGAAACAGTTGAGACCAGCGGTTCATATCGGTTTTCATCTTGCTCAGCAACGGTTCAAAATTAATTTTAATCAGGTCTGATAGCTGGGGTGGGAATGTGATACCAAGATATTTAATGTCCTTCTTAGGCCAGGACAGCAAGCCATTTGGAAAAAAAGTTTTAGGGCAATAATTAGTCAATGGAAGGGCCTCTGATTTGGCCCAGTTAACCTTATAACCAGAAATATCTGAGAACTGATTTATTATGCTAAGGAGAGAGGAGAGTCAGTGCTGTGGGTCAGACACAAAAAGAAGAATGTCGTCCGCATATAGCATAAGTTTGTGACATTTGCCCTGTACACAGACACCAGGAAAAGAAGGTTCTTTACGGATAGCAACCGCGAGTGGTTCCAGGGCCAGAGCGAACAGGAGTGGAGAGAGAGGATCCCCTTGCCTTGTACCCCTCCCCAGATCAAACTGAGGGCCAATTATCCCATTCGTCAGTACGGCAGCCTTAGGTTGTGTATAAATAAGCTTGATCCAATTGATTAAGTTTTTGCCGAGGCCAAAGCTTTCTAAGGTAATAAGCAAATACTGCCACTCAACTCTGTCGAACGCCTTTTCGGCATCCAATGAAACAGCAGCCAAGGGGGTGGGACTGTTCTGAACTGCCCACATGATGTCCACAAGTCTCCTCATGTTATCGGCGGAGGAACGCGAGTGTATAAAGCCCACCTGGTCCGGATGAATAAGAGAAGTTATGACTGTGCCTAATCGGTTAGCCAAAAGTTTCGACAGAATTTTGCTATCATAAAAGGTTAAACTTATTGGTCTGTAGTTTTTGCAATCAGAAGGGTCTTTATCTTTTTTTAGGATAAGTGTAATAAGGGCTTCCGACAGAGTGGATGGGAGCATCCCACTCACAAAAGACTCATTATACATATTTAGAAGTAATGGAGCCAATTCTTCAGGAAATGACTTGTAAAACTCGGCTGTAAAGCCATCCAAGCCTGGAGCCTTACCTGAAGGCAGATGTTTAATAACTCTAATCACTTCTTCTATGGTAAAAGGTGAGTCCAGGTGTTTAAGTTGTTCTGGATTTACCTTGGGGAGATCAAGATTTGGCAGAAAATGTTTTATGTCTTCCTCACAAGCACCAGACCCTGTACTATAAAGGTCCCTATAAAAGTTAATAAATGTTGTATTGATTTTCCCAGGCTCTGTTAACAGATTTCCATTACTGTCTCTTATAGTTGAGATTGCACTCATGACCTCCCTTTGCTTAACATATCTTGCTAGAAGCCTACCTGCTTTATCCCCTTCTTCAAAAAACTTTTCTCTGGCACGAAATAAGGAGAATTCTGCTTTTTGTGATAATATAGAATTAAATTCATATTTCAGTTTGGTCAGTTTGTTCAAGTTTGTTGGGGATGTGTCTTTCTTAACTTCTGCTTCAATCACTTTAATCTCTTTTTCCAGATTCTGAAGCTTGGCAATACCTTCTTTCTTTTTAAAAGAGGCCTGCTGGATGATATGACCCCTCAAGAAGGCCTTTAATGCCTCCCAAGCTACTCCAAATGAGGGGGCAGTGGGTACATTCGTGTCTATGTATAGATTAATTTGTGATCTGAGGGACTCTTTAAAAGATTCATCCAATAAAAGGGTGGAGTTTAACCTCCATCTGGGAGACCTGGCAGCAACACTAAAAGACGACAAGTGAAAATAGACTGGACTGTGGTCTGATAAAATAATGTTACCAATATCACATGACGCAACAGCTGGCATAAGTGAATGAGACACCAGAAAAAAGTCTATCCTTGAAAAGGAGTGATGGGGAGAGGAGAAGAAAGTATAATCCCTCCCAGAAGGATTTTGTAACCGCCAAACGTCTACCAGAGCACATGCCTCAGACATCCCTCTAAGAGCAACATTAGCCCTAGCACTGCGTACCACACCAGGACATCTGTCTAGTACCGGATCCATCACCTCATTAAAATCGTCCCCTAAGATAATTGGATGATCCCCCATATCAATTAACTTCTTCTCAAGCAGACCAAAAAAGGTTGGATCGTCAATATTTGGAGCGTACACATTGGCTAAAATAAGAGTTTTACCTTGAATCTCACATAATATTAATAACATTCTACCTGCTTCATCTCTGCTTTGTTTGATACATTTAAATTGAATATATTTACTAATTAGTGTTACTACTCCTCTGCTTTTGCTGCTACCACTGGAAGTGCCAACAAAACCCACCCAGTCCCCACAAAGCTTCTGTGACTGATGAGATGACCGATGTGTCTCTTGGAGATACACAATGCTGCATCTCTTAGATTTAATGAAGGACAGGACTTTTTTTTTCTTGACAGGATTATTAAGGCCCCTGACGTTCCAGCACATAAAACTCAAGTTGTTACTGATTGGTGTCGTGTATTGAAAGTGTAAAACCTAACATGGTGTAACCTAGCTGGCATCTTTAAAATGTTTGGCATCGAAGAACAAAACATAATGTACATAATGAACAAAATGAACAACCTTATCTGAACAAATCCCATAGAGTATCTGTGCGGACAGACACTCTTAACCCCCTTACCGAGGTCCGTGATCATGCACCTAACTTGTGCTGCCTTTGAGCCTCCTGAACCCCTAGCTCTGCCATAATAGGCTGAAAAACACCAAATTAACGCGGATAAATAATAACGGGTGACCTCTCCAAATCAAGCCCGCAACAGAGAATTTAGCAATAACCATTATGACAGCAGGATGTGGCATTCAAACAGCACCCCATATAACAGTAGGCCAGAAAGTTAAGCGAAAATAATAAAATAAACAAGTAAATAGCAGATAAGTGAAAAACAAGCATATCAATAAATCAAAAACAAGAGCCCTTGGCTGCGTGCACCTCACCTCACTGCCTTTTTAAAGTTCAAGTGTTCTGGGGTCGTTCCTGTGTGCTGATAGGAATTCAAAAAAAAGAAAAAACGTCACAGATTACTTGCTGAGCCTCCGTACATTCCGTAGGTATCATCCGGATCCATCGACGAGTCTTCCAAAAGGAAAGCAAAAGAGCGTTCGCTGTGCCAAAGTCAAAACCGCTTACTCCAAGGACCGAATGGAGGTCAAAGCCTTTTTGTGGTCTTCAAAGCGGCGCAGTCCCTGGGGAGCTCTCACACAGAGCACCACTGGATGATTCAGGGAGAAACGGATGCGTTTGTCGTGCAGCAGCTTCTTACATTCATTGAATTTTGCACGTTTTTCACTCAGAGGCTTAGAGAAATCTGGGAAAACCATAACACGGCGCTCCTTCCAAGTGACTTCACCCTTCTTACGTACAGCTTCTGCAATACGAACGCGGTCCTGAAACCTCAGGAATCTGGCTATGAGCGGTCTGGCTCGACAGGGTTCGTCACCTTCAGCTCTCGCCATAGCTCCAACTCTGTGTGCCCTTTCAATTTCCAGTCCCTTCGGGAAATCGATGTTGAGAATCTTAGGGAGCACCCCTTCCAAAAAAGAGACAGGGTCAGCTCTCGGGGAATCCCACGAATCGAAGATTATTCCTCCGTTCCCTGTTCTCCATCTCATCTAGCTTTAGCAGAAGAGCCTCGGTTTCAGCCGCGGTAGCGGCAGGGTTATCCTTTTGTCTCTCGTGTTCCTCTTCCAGAAAGCACAGCCGATTTTCCACCTCGCTGATTCTGTCAGCAATGTCGGCCAACTTATTCTCCGTTGAGCTTGTGCTGAGCCGTATTTCCTCTAATTTCTTATCGTGGCTTTCGGATTTTTCAAGGATTAGAGCCGAGAGTCGAGCCAGTTCTTTCTCCACCCCGCTGGGAATGTGTGCCATCTCTTCAATGTTGTCGCTGTTGCGCTGTGGCGACGTTTTCTGGCTAGCATGACTGTTGCTAGCCGCTTCACTCGTAGTGTTAGGCCCAGCCCAAGGACCGGTTTTTGGAGCTTTTCTGGAGACGTTCGGCATATTATAAGTAGGAGTCGATAATCCACAAGTTTTAACACAAATTGCCCGAACTTTTGTTGCGTTTAATGTAATATATGCACGGGGACAGGCGCAGTTAACCCTCAAGCAGCCATACTTGTCAAGCGCGTCACGTATAGATTTCTTTATTTATTATTCTTCTGTCAAACTTATTGCGACCCGAACAGAGCGACAGATCCAGGCGGTTCAGATATCAAATTGACCGGCTCGTTCCCGGGAAGTGTGGAATTACTTTTATTTCAGATCCGAGTTACCATGGCGACGCAGCACTCCAAAACGCCGAAACGCCCCCCAGCCCAAACCGTAAAACTTTATGACGCGTATCATATATCACACGAACCTGATTGGAAACCCGATGTGATTGATCTTGGTTTCGTGGTGTTTCAGGTTGCCATGGCAACGGTATTCACAAAAACCCCCGCCTCCCATTGAAAATGAATAGAAAACACTCCAAAAAAGGCCAAAAATGTGACCTTTTTCGAGAGCTTACTGCCACAACATACTTTCACCTACAGACACCGTTCCACCTCATATCTGGTCACAAAGGATGGTTCTACTTTAGATTTGAAGATCTCTTACAAAACTCAGATTGCGTGGCCGTGGTGACGCCAAACGCCATAAGGAGCACCCGTTTTACACACAGGACAGAGGGTACAACCTGTGATGACGTGTGATGCATCAAATCGATCGGTTAGGGAAGGAGAAGGGAACTATGGGGTTTTGATGAAATTTGGGGTTACCATGGCAATGAAATCCATTAAAAACCATACCCCTATTGTAACCCTGTTGGAAAAACCTCTGAAATCATCACGTCTCCCCAATACACTCCCATATTAGTCCTAATCTGTCTGCCTTGTCATCACATTTGCAGCACCTGTCAGCTGTGAAATGAATGCAGCTTTCTGATTGGCTGAGGGTTTCAGAGTCCCGCACAGAGTGGTAATCCCTCTCAAAGTTTCTTCAGGAACTTTTCTAGTTTATTATTATTGTAATATTGTCTTCCCTTAGATGCTGTGAAGAGGATCCAACATATTTCTTTTGGTTCATTGATGTCAAACAAGTAAAACTCAAGCATGTTAATCTATTAATACAAAATATGCTTACCCAACAGTATAGTTTTAGGAATCTCGACTGAAATCCTCTTCCTCATCAGCTTTGGCTGAAGTTTCGTCTTGTTTAGCTGAATCTCGCGGGATCTTGTAATATCATGAGATCTTTATATATCTTGAAATAATTAAATGTTGTGATTTTGCAATCACATGAGGCACGTTGTAATCATATTTGGGGCGGCCGTGGCTCAGGCTGTAGAGCAGGTCGTCTGGTAACTGGAAGGTCACTGGTTCGATTCCCTGCTCTGCCCAGATATTGCCTGGCCGTTGTGTCCTTGGGCAAGACACTTAACCCACCTTGCCTGTTTGGTGGTGGCCGGAGGGTCTGGCGGCGCTGGTGTCTGGCAGCCTCGCCTCTGTCAGTGTGTGTCCAGGACAGCTGTGGCTACAAACGTGTGTAGTTCATCATCACCAAACGTGTGAGTGTGTGTGTGGATGGGTGAATGACAAAAAACTGTAGTGTGAAGCGCTTTGGGAGTTGTAGGACCTGAGTAAAGCACTATACAAGTACACGCCATTTACCATTTTACCATTTAAAGCACTATACAAGTACATGCCATTTACCATTTATATTTATTTAACCCTAACCCGTGTCAGTTATATAATAGTAAACCTAAACAAATGTTTACAGATCTACAGGCCAGCAGGAGAATCACAATATATAAATTTTGTCTTCAAAATATTATTATAGGACGTGATCTATCAGATAAGAATTTGAGTGGTGAAGGATTTTTGTAAACTTCCTATTTTTGTAGTTATTGAGTTTGCTGAAGAACTTGATTTTTTGACTTACTTTTCAGGATGAAGAAGAGCAGGAAGAAGCCATCACTAAGAAGCTTGCTCTCCAAAAGGCCAAGGAGGTGAAGGATGTCAGCCCCATGTCTGCTGCTAACATGTCCATCACAGCGTAAGTTACTCTCCGCTAACTTTGACATCACTTCTTTAAACTTCTGCATCTGTCAGCAACAGAGGAAAGACACATAGAGATTGTTCAAGATAGACAGGCGGGCGGGCAGAGACAGTCACAGACAGACAGACAGGCAGGCAGGCAGACAGGCAGGCAGGCAGGCAGGCAGACAGACAGACAGACAGACAGACAGACAGACAGACAGACAGACAGACGCAGGCAGGCAGAGACAGGCAGGCAGACAGACAGGCAACCAGAGACAGACAGACAGACAGGCAGACAGACGCAGGCAGGCAGAGACAGGCAGGCAGACAGACAGGCAACCAGAGACAGACAGACAGACAGGCAGACACAGACGGACGGAGAGGCAGGCAGGCAGACAGACAGACAGGCAGGGACAGACAGACAGGTAGACAGACAGGCAGGGACAGACAGACAGACAGACAGACAGACAGACAGACAGACAGACAGACGCAGGCAGGCAGGCAGGCAGGCAGGCAGGCAGGCAGACAGACAGACAGACAAACAGACGCAGGCAGGCAGACAGACAGACAGACAGACAAACAGACGCAGGCAGGCAGACAGACAGACAGACAGACAAACAGACGCAGGCAGGCAGAGACAGGCAGGCAGACAGACAGGCAACCAGAGACAGACAGACAGACAGACAGGCAGACACAGACGGACGGAGAGGCAGGCAGGCAGACAAACAGGCAGGGACAGACAGACAGGTAGACAGACAGGCAGGGACAGACAGACAGACAGACAGACAGACAGAGACTTGATTTGAACCATGATTTTTTCACATATAGCCTCTCTGATCTTTATTTTCATGATTATAATTTAAGTATTTGGATTTTTCCACCGTAACCACATACTATTATCTTGTGATTATTTATTCACCTTTCTAACAGAACTTTACTGAAGTATCAGTGAAACTGTTACAAAGCAAACTTTTAACAAATTAACACTTTTTAAACAAGATTCACAGACTTGAGTCATGACTTGTTTCATCAGAGCTGTTGCCAGTCTGGATTTTTTGTTTGAAAAAGTTCCTGAATGTCCACATCTTCTCCTGTATGCGTCTCACATGCAGTGCTGTGTGTAAAGAAAGCAGGCAGTCAACCTGCAGAAGTGTTTCTTCTTCAGGGGGTTCAGGCAGGCTGTATAAAGGCTACCTTACACTGCTGCTGCCTCTCTGGTGGATTCTGGTACTGTAGCTTACTTCCAAAAGAATTTTTCCCACTATTAAAAGTAAGATGCATGGTGTTTCTCAATGTCAAGGAACCTTGCCTTGATGCCTTTGTCTCGCCCTGATTGCCTAGGAGATACGTCACCTGGACCCGCCAAGGCGCATTCCAATGTTCATGTGCTACCGAGGCATCTGTACTCAGTTTGCCTGCTGTTTAGCTAACATACCAAGGATACATGGAACGTGCCTTGTTGCCTTCCCTCGGTCAAAATTTTCCCAGAATACATTGCGGTATTTTCTGAAAATGGCAGTACAGGATCCAGCAGCAGCTACTTCAAAGGCAAATTTCCAGTTTAAATGTAAGTTAACTGATTGTTGCTATCTGTTTTTTTAGATCTTGGGTAGTTTCTTAGTAGTTGCTGCTTCGGTGGCAAGCAGGGACTAACTTGCTTGCACTTTTATTTTTATTAACATTTCTGGTTCCATTGCTGAAGGAATGCTGCTACGATACTATGCTACTACGATGGGTGGGACGTAAACAGTGCGCGTGAGTGGGCAGCTGGGGTCACGTGAGTTAAATCTGTTCCAGTGTTCTCTGAAGCAAGATGCCTTGTCTACCAAGTCAGTACCACGGTAGGCAAGGCGACTTGACATTGAGAAACACCCGCAGATTTGGGGCTTTTCAGAGAACATCCGGGGCTCAAGCCCAAGTAGCCACCCCCTAACTCCACACCTGCTTATGTCCCTGGTAGTCCTCTAACTTGCATGCTTTGTACAGTGGGGCAAAAAAGTATTTAGTCAGCCACCAATTGTGTAAGTTCTCCCACTTAAAAAGATCAGAGAGGCCTGTAATTTTCATCATAGGTATACCTCAACTATGAGAGACAAAATGAGGAAAAAAAATCCAGAAAATCACATTGTCTGATTTTTAAAGAATTTATTTGCAAATTATGGTGGAAAATAAGTATTTGGTCAATAACAAAAGTTAATCTCAATACTTTGTTATATAGCCTTTGTTGGCAATGACAGAGGTCAAACGTTTTCTGTAAGTCTTCACAAGGTTTTCACACACTGTTGCTGGTATTTTGGCCCATTCCTCCATGCAGATCTCCTCTAGAGCAGTGATGTTTTGGGGCTGACGCTGGGCAACACGGACTTTCAACTCCCTCCAGAGATTTTCTATGGGGTTGAGATCTGGAGACTGGCTAGGCCACTCCAGGACCTTGAAATGCTTCTTACGAAGCCACTCCTTCGTTGCCCGGGCGGTGTGTTTGGGATCATTGTCATGCTGAAAGACCCAGCCACGTCTCATTTTCAATGCCCTTGCTGATGGAAGGAGGTTTTCACTCAAAATCTTACGATACATGGCCCCATTCATTCTTTCCTTTACACGGATCAGTCGTCCTGGTCCCCTTGCAGAAAAACAGCCCCAAAGCATGATGTTTCCACCCCCATGCTTTACAGTAGGTATGGTGTTCTTTGGATCCAACTCAGCATTCTTTCCCCTCCAAACACGACAAGTTGAGTTTCTACCAAAAAGTTCTATTTTGGTTTCATCTGACCATATGATGTTCTCCCAATCCTCTTCTGGATCATCCAAATGCTCTCTAGCAAACCGCAGACGGGCCTGGACGTGTCCTGGCTTCAGCAGGGGGACACGTCTGGCACTGCAGGATTTGAGTCCCTGGCGGCGTAGTGTGTTACTGATGGTAGCCTTTGTTACTTTGGTCCCAGCTCTCTGCAGGTCATTCACTAGGTCCCTCCGTGTGGTTCTGGGATTTTTGCTCACCGTTCTTGTGATCATTTTGACCCCACGGGGTGAGATCTTGCGTGGAGCCCCAGATCGAGGGAGATTATCAGTGGTCTTGTATGTCTTCCATTTTCTAATAATTGCTCCCACAGTTGATTTCTTCACACCAAGCTGCTTACCTATTGCAGATTCAGTCTTCCCAGCCTGGTGAAGGTCTACAATTTTGTTTCTGGTGTCCTTTGACAGCTCTTTGGTCTTGGCCATAGTGGAGTTTGGAGCGTGACTGTTTGAGGTTGTGGACAGGTGTCTTTTATACTGATAACGAGTTCACACAGGTGCCATTAATACAGGTAACGAGTGGAGGACCGAGGAGCCTCTTAAAGAAGTTACAGGTCTGTGAAAGCCAGAAATCTTACTTGTTTGTAGGTGACCAAATACTTATTTTCCTCCATAATTTGCAAATAAATTCTTTAAAAATCAGACAATCTGATTTTCTGGATTTTTTTTCCTCATTTTGTCTCTCATAGTTGAGGTATACCTATGATGAAAATTACAGGCCTCTCTGATCTTTTTAAGTGGGAGAACTTACACAATTGGTGGCTGACTAAATACTTTTTTGCCCCACTGTAAGTACTTGTTTTAGCTACCACCTCAGCCCTTTATGTTTAATCCTTAATAAAAGTTAGCAATGCAGAAATGGAATGATTTAGAGATCCAATCATTTGGAATAATTGTTCCAGAAAATGAATCAATCTTTTGGAACATTTGGAACAACGAACTACAGTGACACCTGGTGGATAAATAATATAGTTGTGAAATTTGACTCAATAAACTGCGATGTTTGAGTTTTATATAATTTGCTTGGGAAGGAATTTAGTTTGAATCAATTAGTATGTGTGTGCTGCCGCCGTACATAAAGACATGAATCAGAATGAGGTGCTTCTGTACATTTATGTATTTTTAGTAAGAAAAACTATCTGTGCTGTGACGGTCTTATTTTGAGGGAAATTACGACAATATTATCCTGTTTGAAAATAAAGATAATAACCGCTGCATTTTCAGTTCCTTCACTACATTCCAGTCGGAGAAACAATCTGTGCAGATTAACTATGTTTCAGAACGTTTAGTGACATAATGGAACATGAAATGGAGCAGTCACATGACCGCGTCTGCTCCAGACAGCATTTAGAACCACACTCACCGGCCACTTTATTAGGTACACCTGTCCAACTGCTCGTTAACACTTAATTTCTAATCAGCCAATCACATGGCGGCAACTCAGTGCATTTAGGCATGTACACATGGTCAAGACAATCTCCTGCAGTTCAAACCGAGCATCAGTATGGGGAAGAAAGGTGATTTGAGTGACTTTGAACGTGGCATGGTTGTTGGTGCCAGAATGGCTGGTCTGAGTATTTCAGAAACTGCTGATCTACTGGGATTTTCACGCACAACCATCTCTAGGGTTTACAGAGAATGGTCCGAAAAAGAAAAAATATCCAGTGAGCGGCAGTTCTGTGGGCGGAAATGCCTTGTTGATGCCAGAGGTCAGAGGAGAATGGCCAGACTGGTTGGAGCTGATAGAAAGGCAACAGTGACTCAAATAACCACTCGTTACAACCAAGGTAGGCAGAAGAGCATCTCTGAACGCACAGTACGTCGAACTTTGAGGCAGATGGGCTACAGCAGCAGAAGACCACGCCGGGTGCCACTCCTTTCAGCTAAGAACAGGAAACTGAGGCTACAATTTGCACAAGCTCATCGAAATTGGACAATAGAAGATTGGAAAAACGTTGCCTGGTCTGATGAGTCTCGATTTCTGCTGCGACATTCGGATGGTAGGGTCAGAATTTGGCGTCAACAACATGAAAGCATGGATCCATCCTGCCTTGTATCAACGGTTCAGGCTGGTGGTGGTGGTATAATGGTGTGGGGAATATTTTCTTGGCATTCTTTGGGCCCCTTGGTACCAATTGAGCATCGTTACAACGCCACAGCCTACCTGAGTATTGTTGCTGACCATGTCCATCCCTTTATGACCACAATGTACCCAACATCTGATGGCTACTTTCAGCAGGATAATGCACCATGTCATAAAGCTGGAATCATCTCGGACTGGTTTCTTGAACATGACAATGAGTTCACTGTACTCAAATGGCCTCCACAGTCACCAGATCTCGATCCAATAGAGCATCTTTGGGATGTGGTGGAACGGGAGATTCGCATCATGGATGTGCAGCCGACAAATCTGCGCCAACTGTGTGATGCCATCATGTCAATATGGACCAAACTCTCTGAGGAATGCTTCCAGCACCTTGTTGAATCTATGCCACGAAGAATTGAGGCAGTTCTGAAGGCAAAAGGGGGTCCAACCCGTTACTAGCATGGTGTACCTAATAAAGTGGCCGGTGAGTGTATGTTTCAGATCACATGTTCCGTATAGGTTTCAATATGTTTCAAGTAATTTTGCCATCACTAATAAAAGTTGATTTCATCCCTGCACCTCCTGTGTGTTCCTGCGCTTTGGGTCCTGCTTAAAAATCCTTTGAACATGACACAAATCTTCCAAGTCTGATTCCTGTACCCAGTGGTATACATAGACATTTTGAGGGGAAGGTGCTCAGTGTGGGAAAAGGGGCACCTTGTGTGCATGTGGAACAGCCAGGGTTCCACACGTGTCCCCCCCACCCCACTGCTGTTAAACCAGGAAGTTCCCGGCGTGTCCATACAGCCCCCGCAGACTAAACACACGCCCCGAGCTGCAAGAGTCTGAAGCAAGAAGCACCACCATTATGTAGTGTTTTACTTTTTTAAAATACCTCAGTGAAAATGTGCATTTGGCTGCAAGAGTTACAGATTTTGTCATGTGTCATATCATGTTTATAAAGCACTTTACAATAGGACCAATACAGTGAGCTAAAGTGCAGTACAATAGAAATAAGCCACAAAGAAAAAGACAGAGATACAAAAGAGATAAGACAGTAAAACAATAAAAATTTAGCCAGATAAAAGAACTCATAACAGCCATCGAGATAAAATCATAAATAATCAGCAAATTAAGACACGTCAAGACATGTGATGCAACCAGGGACTATGGCAGACATGTGGTTAAGTATCCGCCATTTTAAAAGAGATGTTAGAGGTGGTGAAAAGCCATGTCGAAAAAGTGCGTCTTCAAGCGTGATTTAAAAACATTTATAGAAGACGATTGCTTAATCTCAAGGTGAAGCTCATTCCAAAGTCTTGGAGCAACACTAGCAAAGGCTCTATCACCATGGAGTTTAAAACGTGCCTTTGGGACCTGCAGAAGGAATTGACTGGCCGACCTTAGTGCACGGGAAGGATGATACAGATGGAGCAGATCAGACAGATAGGAAGGAGCTGAACCATTTAGCGATTTAAACACAAACAGAAGGATTTTAAACTGAACCCTAAATTGAGCGGACAACCAGTGTAAGTGGCTCAAAACAGGTGTGATGTGGGACCTCTTGTTTGCACTGGTCAGAAACCTCGCAGCAGCATTTTGAACCAATTGTAGGCGTGCAAGTAAGGCTTTAGAAATCCCAATCAAGGAGGAATTGGAGTAGTCGAGACAGGATGTGATAAAGGCTTCTTAGACAAAATGGATTTTAGCTTAGAGATCCGTCTTAATTTGAAGAAACGTGATTTATCTGCTGGTCCAGTTTCAATGTTGAGTCCAGTTTCAGTCCCAAGTTAGTGGTAGTCTGACTTATTGGAAACGGGATCCAGTTACCTCTGCAGGACAAACCACACTATTGCCAGGAGGAGTAAACAAAACTGCCTCAGTCTTAGAGTCATTTAAATGGAGGAAGTTAGCTGCCAGCCCTTCCATTAAAAACAGTGTTTCTGAGGTTTCTGTTGAATATTTTAGCTCCACAGGTGTTCTTACCTTCATAGTGGGTGAAAACAGGTCAACAACTTCTCTTTCAGTTTAAATCTCTCAAACTACGCAGGTGGTGATAAAACCCGAGTTCTAACGGCCTGTATCTGTTTCATCACAACTCCTTTGTTCGTTAGTATTCATCAGTTCCCGCAGTTGAAACCACGCGTTGAAACCAGCATCAGTAAAAATCATCCAGCCGATCTCGGTTTATCTGTTCATGATAAAAGAACAACATATAAAACTGCAGCATAGCGCGGGAAAATCTGAGTCAGCTTGTTCACATATATCAGTAAAAAGTAAGATCTAAACCTTGACAAAATTATCATATTCACCGTCAAGTTGCACAATAACTGAGTCAAACACCTTGTCAATATGCGAGTAAAAAAAACTTATAACATTTTATCTTTTACAACAACTTCCAGGAGTAAATCAACAGAATATCCGTGAAAAACTCACCTTCCTCCATTACAGCTCCAAACAGATGGGGAGCCTCAGTCAGTGCTGCCAAATGAGATTGACAGTTTCCAGCCCAATCACAGCTGAAAACCCACCCAATCCGAAAAAACCAGCCCAAACCACGAAGTTGCCAGACATGTGTGTAAACCCGTAAAATAATCATACAGGCAATAGAAAACACTGACATAACAAAACAACTAAATTGGCTACACATATTGCAAAACACATTGTTATTATTTATTGCCAGGGATGCTGCAACGCTCGCCCAACACTGAAAAACACACAAGATCTGACTGAACAGCACAGAGCAGCTAAATGATAATAGATTTCAAAACACACCAAACAACAAAAAAATAGTTTTTTTAAATTAACAAGCAATGCCTTAGAATAAATGGACTACAGTTAAAAAAAAATCAGTCACAGTAGAAGTAGTAGTAGTAGTAGTAGTAGTAGTAGTAGTAGTAACAACCTTTTATTCCGGACTCTTGGTCCATATAACAAAAATAATACATAATACAGCAAACAACAACACACACAAAATGATAAAAATAAACTAAACATCACCAGTATTTCCCTTGACTGCTAACGTATTGCACTAAGGCAAGTATTACTTATGTGCAAAACAATTATAGTTTCAGAGGTCTTCAGTCTACAAATAAATTTATAACAAAGATTTTATAAAATAGGTTGGAGATAACAAATAGGATCATGTTACAGAAAAAAAACACTTTACCTTTATGCAGAAACAGCTTCAGTTTTTCCACAAACTTGAACAATGTTGAAAACTTGTAAAACTATTTACAGTCACTGGAAGCTGGCGAATACATTGATGAATCAAATCTTCCCAACAGCTGCCAGGAAGGTTTGAAAGTAGCAGACGTCAGTCTGTTTCTGCTCAGACCAGAGCGCACATCCATAAGGCTGGAAAGGAGCTGTAATCCCATCTGATTTCTGTAGTAGTAGTAGGATTTCTGGTCAAAGGGGTGGGTGGAAGCTGGCTTTGAGGTTTTATTGGATTAGCCTACTGTCCCTCAAGAAAATCAACCAATGGGCTATCGCGGTTGATGAATAATGATAAAACACTTTTTGTTTAATTACCACCCGCACTGGACCAAAGATGTGAATCAGCCCACTGGCCCGGTATGCCAGTTAGCTGTTCCATGCAGGGGGTCGGTTTTACTGATCATGTCTCGTGAGCACTATGAAAACAAAAAAAAATTAAAGCCACAAGCGGCGATGCGCAGCCCTTGCACCTTGGTGCCGCTCCAGCCGTGCAGCCACCGCCTCACCAGATCACCTCCCTTTCCACTTAGTACCCCCCAAAACTCCAGGAAAACTCCAGTGAGCATATTACAGTTAAAAGTGTTCAGGGCAAGACATCAAAGTGTGATGAGCTGCTGTGGCTACGCCTGAAATGTTTGAGCCATATTTGTTCTATAGTGTTGGACCTCACATTGGTGTTCATTTGAACCAGGTTCAGTCATATTTCTTAAAGACAAGCCGCAATATGACCTAAAAGAGTAAAAATTGAGATTTGTTGTTCTATGTGGGTGGGGCAAATATTTTCAGAAAATATGAACATATAGTTTTGTTTAGGAAGTCACTGTGATCCTCCATATGTATTTTGGTACCAATCACTGAAATTATCAGGGAGTTATAACTGTTTATTTGGCTTGACCTAAAAGCAAAGTTTAAAGTGAAGCTACGCCCCCATTTCTTAAGATAGGAAAAATATTTGCTAATGAGGTAATCCCACATGCCTTAAGACTGTACTGACAAGGTTTGATGGTGATAATTGAAAGTATGTTGGAGTAGATGGTTCAGATCCCACAGGTGTGAAATATCCAAAAATAAACAGTTTTTTCAAGATGTCCGACTTCCTGTGATAGTTAGGACATGGGTCCAAGAGACTTTTTTTAGGTCCTGGGAGGATACATGAGCGTACCAAATTTCATGACTGTCGATCAACGCAGTAGGCCGGGCTTGCAATTTAAAAGCAAAAAATTAGGAGAAAGGGGGCACTGTTGATGTAAGTAGCCACGCCCACACGATTTTTCTACTGAGGTATGTTAAGGTCCTTACAAAGATTCATCCAATGTAGTTTTGTCCTGATCTGATCATGCATGCTAATTTTACAGCAAGAAATGTGTTGATGGCGAGATGTTAAACTTTGAAGTGGCGCTATGGCGATGCCTTAAATGCTAGAGCCCTAAAATTATAAACCATGTTGGATCTAGTCATTGGATGTTTCCTGAGCCAGGTCTTTGTAGATTTGTTGATGGAGGCCAGAGTATGAACCCTTAGAGTAAAACAGGACACTTCCGGTTGTGAAAAATGACAGAAGGGCCTTCTCAGTCCGAGGGCAAGGGGCTCGAGCACCACCTCAAGTCTGTCTGTGCACGCCCTTGCCAGTACCATGAAAAGATTTATAAACTTTACTTCTATAACATGTGTCTTGAGTTACACTTTTGGAATTTAGACACTGAAAAACTGCTTTAAAGATATTGACCAAAGCAATAATTTTACTGCTTGGTAACTGTTTATTCAGTGATGAGTATCTGCTTTCTGCTGACTTTATATTGTGGGTTCCTATTAAAAATAAGAAGACAATGAATAGTACTTCTTTTGGTTGTGTGGATTTTGCTTTTCCCTTGTATACTACTTGTTCACCTTCTTTGTTCTTGTGTGTGTAATCTCAGCTGTCCCTCTGTTTTCAATGTTGCTCCCTTTATGTGTTTGTACTGTAGGAGTTATGTCTACACCCCAGTCCATCACTACCTGAGGTAAAAGCACAGCTGTTTGTTAGCAAGGTGGTTGATGATGTTGATGACATGCCAAAAAACACACAATCATGTTGTCATTGTCATTTAAACCAGAAACCAGAGCTGCCCTACATTCTATTCATGCACTCCACGTTCAAGCTTTTCTGTTCATCCAGAATTGTTGTTCATCTGTCTCTTTGCAAGAGTTCTTGATGTGCTTGTTTAGTGTATGAGGTGGGTTCAAAGACTGCACCAGGAGAAAGTTGGCATACTGTTAATGAACAGACTGACCCGCCCTATTAACATGGACTGTTACACTACATTGAAAGAGGCATTTCTCAAGTAAAAACAGTGCGTGCATGCAACCATTTCTAGATACAGTACTGCATTACACAGATACTTTATAAAAGGATAGATGTCAAAGCATGGTTCTTCAGCCATGCTTGGCTTTTGTTCAGACTCACAGCATACTGGGGGAGTAACTAGTTTCTTTATGCTGTTGAATACTTCATTACACCCTGTTTGTAATGTAAATCATTCTGCATCCAGGGACTACATGTCATTAAAGGATAAACAAACCTCAACAGAATGGCAGACTGAATGTGTGTATGACAGACCTGAGACACTGAGGTGTGTCAAGTTCAGAAAAGACAGAGTTTCACATTATATCAAAGTTCCTGTACTGATGATTTGTCTTGTTCCTTGTTCTCCCCCAGTAAGGAGCAGCAGAGGCCCGTTAAACCCATGTCAGTGTGGGAGCAGAAAGCCAGCCAGTTAAGGAGGCACAACCATGCTAGCTGCGAGGCTCTATATGAGTCTGAGGGGTCTGACCACCTGTCCTCAGCCTTCCACATCAGACCAGAAATGAAGACCCACCTTGACCGGCCCCTGGTCATTGGGCATTGTGATGTGCCCTTGATGGACAGCTTCCAATATCCCCAACACAAGCCTGGCATTTCAGAAGAAGCTGAGACTGCTGCTGACCCACCTCCTGCTCCTCCTCGCCGTCACCACCGCCATCGAGACAGAGTTCGGACCGGAGTAAAAGACGAGGGAAATAATAACTGCGACAGCGGTAAAGACAGGAGGCCCCACGTTCATCACAGCCGTTCCAAAAATCATGAGTCCAGTCGAGGTAAAGAGTGGAAGAGTGAAAGATTCCACAGCAGGAGACATCATCGGGGTTCAGTGGATGAGACCGCAGGTGAGCGAGAGCACCACCATCATCATTCACATCGACAGTCCCAAGGAGGGAATGGAACAGTGAGCAGCGGAAGAAAGGAAGAGCGAAGATCCCACCACAAAGACAGACATGCATGCAAGGATGGGGGTAGAAGTTCCAGAGGAAACAGTCGGGCCAATGGAGAGAGGAGGAGGCATTGCACTCATGAACCTAGAGCCCAGACCAAAGAGGAAGAGTCCAATGAGAAAAAGAAGACACATTCCAACAGGTAACATCAAAACTACTTTTGGCTGCTGTTTGTCAACACAAACCACGATGAGGGTCAAAGATGGTTTTAAATGTCATTAGTGTAACCCAACCGTGGCAGAGATGGAGGTCATTTTATAGCAGTTTTCATTTAGACTTTCAGTCTTGGCATGCACTAAAATATGGCCACATTTAGGTTTTACAGTAGCCTTTTCCCTTTAAACAGGGTCCTCATGAAGAGGACAGGTTTGACTGTGTCCCTTATGGTGGCCCATGGGGGAGTATGTCAGATGGATATGGTTTCAAGAGTCCTATTAAGGGGTGTTTGATCATTGCACAACCGCGAGAGTCCAGATCACATTTTGAATACAAAACCTGACATGTTTCTGGTGTGTTGTACTGCCATTTAACAGTAAACAGACATAGAAGACCTGTTGGTGTCCTGTTACCTACAGTGAGTTCTCATCAGCAGTTCGATGCTGCATTTCATGATAGTTCTAATTTTAATGTGCCTCCTTTTAGGTTTAATTTATAAGTATTTCAGCAATTTCACTTTACATAGTGTCAATAATTGCCCCACTGCTACTAGGAAGAAGTAGAGTGTAATTGAGCATATGCAAACCTGTGTGAAATCTAATTTGACCAGTTTTGTTACAGCGGGAAAGGAACGCATCATTCAGGGACTATTTCAACTTAAAGGTACTTCATATTTTATTACCTCTGTAAATCTTTATTAACACTGTGTGTAATTTTTTTTTTTAAAAAAGGAACAAATTATTGACTTTGCAGTGTTATCCATAATTATCAACATTTTGACTGGCAGCAACACAACAGCTGCAGTGAAAACAGGTTTGTGTTCTTCGTAGGAATTTATGTGTACTGGAAGTTGGTCCAGATGTCTGACAGCACTGTCAAAGGACTTTTACTCAGATTCAGAAAAACTCAACTGTGTCTGAAGGTATATGCCTAGCTGCAATCCCCATTTTGGCAATGATGGAGATACCTGGAGGGGTGTGGTTGGAAGGAACAGCCTCCCTGATCTGAATCCAAGTTGCACTTTGTTGTTGGACTTATGTGCTGGGCATGGTTTGTCCATAACAAACACCATGTTTGAACATTGAGTGGTCCATCAATGGACCTGGTTCCAGACCACTTTGGGCCAAAGGTTGATGATCGATTTCATTGTTATATCATCAGACGTAAGACCTGATGTGTTGGACACTCGGTTAAAGACAGAGCTGTGAACCAGAGCTGTCAGCTGATGGTGAGCTGTATCCGGTGGCAGGGGAGGATTCCGGATAGACCTGGTAGATGAGTACTGAGGGTGACCTGGGAATGTTTGGTAGAGGCACCTGTCTAGGAAACCTTCAACTCACACTCCTGGGGGAGTTTTTCCTGCATTTCAGGGGAGGTTGGTGACATGGACTCTGAGTGGTCAGTGTTCAGATTCCCCAATGTAGATGAAGCTCACAGGAGTTGCAGCCGGAACGTCATTGGTGCCTTTTGTGGCAGGAATCAGAAGACCCGTTGGTGGACACCAGTGGTGATGGAAGCCGTTAAGCTGAAGAAGGAAGCCTTGGATGGCTTGGAGGTCTCAGAGGACCCCTGAAACAGCTGACAGGTACCATGTGGCCAGAAGGACAGCAGCTTCCGTGTTTGTGAAAGCTAAAACCTAAGCATGGGAGGAATTCAGGGAGGCCATGGAAAAAGACTTTTGGTTGGCCTTAAGGTTCTGGCATTCTCTGACTCATAAAGGGAAAGCTGAGCCCACCCCAGGCTGTATTTTGATTGGGTGGGGAACTGCTGACCCAGACTGGGGATATCCTTGCACAGTGGAAGGAGCACTTTTATGACCTTCTAAACTCAGTCACCATGTTCTCCACTGTGGAGACAGATCCCAAGGATGTGGGGAGAGTCGAAGGCTCTGGATGTTGTGGAGCTGACATGGATGACATGCCTCTTCAATGTTGCATGGAAGTAGACTAGTACACTCTCTACTTCCTGATGGAAGTAGAGAGTGTACTCTTTCTTTTGATAGTTTTGGTTTTTATATTGTCATAAAGCACAATATTCTGTGGCTCTTCAAAAACAGTACAAATGCTCAAAGATACTGGCAGTGAGGGACTTTCTGTTCTGTTCAGTGCTTCTGCAGAGGTGTAGCTTGCCATTAGGCAAGGCAGGCAGCTGCCCGGGGTCCCCCAAGCCACCAGGGGGCCCCCCATTCCATAAATCAAAAATGTAATTGAGCAGTACTTTAATCTAAGTAAAAATTACTGTGTAAATGTCCAAACAGTCGACCTAAAAGCTGCAAAATTATTGATATTAGCGTGAATGTGTGAAAAAATATCATGTAAGCTTACTTCTTGCCTAATAAACCGTGTGCACTGTGCAACCAGTAAGTGAGTATCATGTCAGGTAAAAATTGTAAATGAAATGATATATATTTTATTTTAACTTGGGTGAGTTGGACTTGTTTTAACAGCCATGATGCTATAAAACATGTTATAAAAGAATGATGTGTCCCATCATCTACTGTATAACTAAATAATATTTCTTTTTCACCTTTTTACTCAGTACTTATTTGAAGTACTTGCACAAGTTAAGTTTAAAAATGCAGCTGTTCTTGTTAAAAAAAGGTTTATATAACATATAAATTATAATTATTATTAATAAAAGTTGCTCAAAACAGTATTTTCTGTTTGTTTTATAACATTACATTGTCATCCAATCAGCCTGGATAAACTTTGAAAACTGAAGAACTTAACAAAACAGCTGACAGAGGTCCCCCTAGTGACATTGCTGCTTGGGGCCCCCTGGTGCCCTTGCTACGACACTGCCTGTCTGTGGCGGTGAAACTTCATGTGAGCTTGAACGGCCTGTGTTTTGCCACAACTCCTTCACTCAGTATTCATCAGTTCCTGAAGTTGAAACCACGCCTAGCATGCTGCTGGCTTAAAGCTGTTAGCATAAGATGTATCAAACTGGAAAAGACTACGTGTGCTGTTGCAATTCTTTACCCCTGTGTGGTTCCAAACCATGAACAAAACAAACCTCTTCTTCAGCACTGAATGTTATTTTATCCATTGGTTAACCTGAAAACACTGAACAAACTTCACACCAGAGACCAAAGTTCACTTTGGCGTTCGTCTGGGACAGAGAGGAAGCCTCTCTGCCCACAAATCTCTCTCAAAACTACCATTTTATTAACACCAAGATCAACACATGTACATCCTTTTAAGGCTTGCCTCTAACACACTGCCATTCAACACATTAGACTACAACAACAAAATCACCACACTTTTAGAGGACACATCAACTTATGAAACTCTAAAATGGGACCCCACAAACACATGCAAGTAAAGGGTAACAGATCATTTAAAACAATTGGAAACAGACAAAGTGATAAATCGTAACTCCTATTTCAGACTCTACCCTGGTGAGGCCACCCCTTGCATCTACGGCCTCCCGAAGATCCACAAGGAAGGGACACCTCTTAAACCCATCATCAATAACATTCAGTCACTTACAACATTACCAAACAGCTTTCCAAGATCCTAGCACCACTGGTAGGCAACACACCACATCCAAAACGCTACAGATTTTATAAAGAAAATCAGTCAACTGAAGCTGGCACTGGGGAAACCTTAGTATATTTCATGTTACGTCCCTTTTTACCTGCATACCCATATCAGATGCAGGGGAAACAGTCAGGGGACGCCTCCAAGAAGATCGTGTTCTCAAAGACAATGGACAAATTTCACCCCAGATCAGATTTGCACCTTAATGGACCTCTGCCTCTCCACCACATACAGTGGGGCAAAAAAGTATTTAGTCAGCCACCAATTGTGTAAGTTCTCCCACTTAAAAAGATCAGCGAGGCCTGTAATTTTCATCATAGGTATACCTCAACTATGAGAGACAAAATGAGGAAAAAAAATCCAGAAAATCACATTGTCTGATTTTTAAAGAATTTATTTGCAAATTATGGTGGAAAATAAGTATTTGGTCAATAACAAAAGTTAATCTCAATACTTTGTTATATAGCCTTTGTTGGCAATGACAGAGGTCAAACGTTTTCTGTAAGTCTTCACAAGGTTTTCACACACTGTTGCTGGTATTTTGGCCCATTCCTCCATGCAGATCTCCTCTAGAGCAGTAATGTTTTGGGGCTGACGCTGGGCAACACGGACTTTCAACTCCCTCCAGAGATTTTCTATGGGGTTGAGATCTGGAGACTGGCTAGGCCACTCCAGGACCTTGAAATGCTTCTTACGAAGCCACTCCTTCGTTGCCCGGGCGGTGTGTTTGGGATCATTGTCATGCTGAAAGACCCAGCCACGTCTCATTTTCAATGCCCTTGCTGATGGAAGGAGGTTTTCCCTCAAAATCTTACGATACATGGCCCCATTCATTCTTTCCTTTACACGGATCAGTCGTCCTGGTCCCCTTGCAGAAAAACAGCCCCAAAGCATGATGTTTCCACCCCCATGCTTTACAGTAGGTATGGTGTTCTTTGGATTCAACTCAGCATTCTTTCCCCTCCAAACACGACAAGTTGAGTTTCTACCAAAAAGTTCTATTTTGGTTTCATCTGACCATATGATGTTCTCCCAATCCTCTTCTGGATCATCCAAATGCTCTCTAGCAAACCGCAGACGGGCCTGGACGTGTCCTGGCTTCAGCAGGGGGACACGTCTGGCACTGCAGGATTTGAGTCCCTGGCGGCGTAGTGTGTTACTGATGGTAGCCTTTGTTACTTTGGTCCCAGCTCTCTGCAGGTCGTTCACTAGGTCCCTCCGTGTGGTTCTGGGATTTTTGCTCACCGTTCTTGTGATCATTTTGACCCCACGGGGTGAGATCTTGCGTGGAGCCCCAGATCGAGGGAGATTATCAGTGGTCTTGTATGTCTTCCATTTTCTAATAATTGCTCCCACAGTTGATTTCTTCACACCAAGCTGCTTACCTATTGCAGATTCAGTCTTCCCAGCCTGGTGAAGGTCTACAATTTTGTTTCTGGTGTCCTTTGACAGCTCTTTGGTCTTGGCCATAGTGGAGTTTGGAGCGTGACTGTTTGAGGTTGTGGACAGGTGTCTTTTATACTGATAACGAGTTCACACAGGTGCCATTAATACAGGTAACGAGTGGAGGACCGAGGAGCCTCTTAAAGAAGTTACAGGTCTGTGAAAGCCAGAAATCTTACTTGTTTGTAGGTGACCAAATACTTATTTTCCACCATAATTTGCAAATAAATTCTTTAAAAATCAGACAATGTGATTTTCTGGATTTTTTTTCCTCATTTTGTCTCTCATAGTTGAGGTATACCTATGATGAAAATTACAGGCCTCTCTGATCTTTTTAAGTGGGAGAACTTACACAATTGGTGGCTGACTAAATACTTTTTTGCCCCACTGTACTTCAAATACCAGGACAGTTTCTACAGACAGAAGCATGGTTGTGCCATGGGATCTCCAGTCTCTCCCATTGTGGCCAATCTGTACATGGAGGAAGCATTGAGCTCATATGAGGGAACAGCATCAAGCCATTGGTTCAGGTATGTAGATGACACCTGGGTCAAAATACAAGCCAAAGATGCGGAGGCCTTTACTTACCACATCAACTCAGTGGATCACAACATCCAGTTCACAAGAGAAGATGTGAAAGAGAACAAGCTACCTTTCTTGGACTGCCTGGTTCACATACAAACGGATGGCAGCTTACTGACCGAAGTTTACAGAAAAACCACACGCACAGATCAGTACCTTCTTTTTGATTCGCACCACCCATTGAAATATAAACTTTTAGTCATCAGAACATTACAGCATCGAGCCGAACAGGTCCCAACAAAGAAAGAAGGGAAGGACAAAGAACACAAACACATCAGGAAAGTTCTCAAAACCTGTGGATACCCCGATTGGACATATGTGAAAACCTCAAAGAAATCTAGAATGCAACCAACCCAGATAGGTGCAAGAGAGAAGATGAGGAAGAACACAGTCATCTCATACGTGGCAGGCGTATCTGAGAAACTACGAAGAATTTTCTCAAAACATAACATCCTGGTACACTTTAAACCCAGCAACACTCTCAGACAAAGACTGGTTCACCCAAAGGACAAGACCCCCAAACACAAAGTCAGCTGTGTGGTATAGGCAGTCCAGTGCAGTGAAGAATGTTCAGACCTACATTGGAGAAACCAAACAGCAGCTTCACAAAAGAATTGCACAACACAAAAGATCAAATACATCAGGACAGGATTCAGCAGTACACCTACACCTCAAAGACAAGGGACACTCAATAATGTACACATTTTGGACAGTGAAGATAGATGGTTTGAGAGAGGAGTGAAAGAAGCCATCTATGTAAAACATGACCATCATTAAACAGAGGAGGAGGCCTCAGATTTCATCTTTCAAACACCTACACCGCAGCTCTTACTAGGGTCGTCAGGCTCTACGACCCTATTTGGGAATGAACTGAGGGATAGTCTGGGCCCCTGAGGAGCTACAATTATAAAAACAATGACCTCGTTAGTTGCTCATAGGTGTGGTCTTTCTGGTTACAGCTCATAAACTTGCTACTCCCCAATCCTTATTCCAGAATTGAAGAAGCCTTTTGGATGAAAAGCGAAACGTTCTCAAGAAAACACAAAAGTTCAGTTGTTTTAATTAACCTTTTACAAAGTGACTTCGCCCTGGATGAATGAGAACCTACACAATTGCTGCCATTCATAAATCATATTGTCTAAACATTCCCCCTTCTGCTTCTCTCACCCTGCTGAATGTGGTGCGTTCTTGTTTACATTAGGCACCCAAAGTCTTCCCAAATAGGGTATCAGCTCCTGGCCTTAGTCCTTGGCCTTCTGCATGCAGACAGTTTTATTTTCCAAATAAGGATAAGCTTAAAGCAGGTTAATATTAAAATAGTAAAAACTTAGCAATAAAATATCACACCACAATTCCCCCATTCTCTCTCTTAAAAACAAGAAGGAGAACTAAAAACACTGTCCTCTTCTGGATGTAATAAACAGCTCCATTTGACCTGAACACAGGCCAAACACTCCCTGGGTTATGAATCAGTATACATTTATAACCATGTGTGGGCTCAAGGCCTTAAACTGATCTTAACGTGTACTACTAGATGTAAGAGAGTGTAAGCGTGCACAGCGTTGTATCAAAACAACACCACAAAGGACGAAGGTTCTGTTTTTGGAATATCCTGGTCATTTATAGATCCCTCTTCACCCACAAATAGAGGTGAAGGCGTTTTTACTTATATAAATCAAAACACCTCCCCTGTGACTCCAGCAGGATCATTCAAATTGGTAACAGGCAACACAAAACCAGAGAATTTTCCGTTAAGGTTTGGGTTTTGTAACTTCCCCTAAAATAAACATAATAAATATAACTAGATAAATTGCATTTCCTGCGGAAATGCAGTGTGAATGCCGGAAGCTGAAATATACGAGTTTAATGCAGCTGAAAAAGTTGCATGGCATTTCTAAGTTCAAGAGAGCTAAAGTAGTAGGAAAAGTTGAAAGAGTTAAAAAGTTGAAAGATTTGAATGTTTTTCACTGGAGCTCAAAGGGCTCACAAACTTAAATACTTTTTAAAATTGAAGGTATATCAATAGCTAAAGGTCAAATTTCCAAGTAGAAGAGAGTTGAAGCTGTTGAAAAAGTTGAAAGAGTTTAAAAGTTGAAAGATTTGAATGCATTTCACTAGACAGACAGACGAGTAGACAGCTGATTAGATAAACTGAATCAGGCTGCTGACAGTCTAACAGCAGATGTTTATCAACAAGATCTCTGTGTTTGTAAAGTAAAAGGCTGCTTGAGCTGAAACCTGTAAACAGTTGACATTTAAGCAAAATCAGCTTAACAGAAGAAGTGGAGTGACATTTTATCCCATAAAGAGATGAAAAGGGTTGTTGAACTTAAATAGATATTGAAAATGAGTCAGCATTTTAAAACAGAAATCATGTTAATATCAGAAAGTGCAATCATTTAAAACTGACAGATAAATGCAGAAGGTTATACAGACAAAAGAGAAGGTAAGACAGACAGATGAATGAGAAATAGACACACAACCTATTTACAGTAGAAGGCCCCAGTGCATGTGTAAGAAAATGATAAACATGCCCTTATATGGAACAGAACAGCACCTGACAGAGCGAAATAGTCGAATACATGGTCCCAAAGGGGCAGCTGCCTTTTAAAAACGATAACAGATATCAAATAAATTCTTGAACTGTAGGTGGCAAAAGGTTTTTGAGCAAATGTGTATACATTTTCAACTTTCTACTATCTTCTGTTTGGGAGATATAACGATGCGAACATGGTGTACTTTAGCCACTGAAAAGAAAAAAAGAGCTGATTTTTTGAATGGAAGTCTATGAGAGTTTTCTGGGACCAGTCTTCCTTCTAGGCCCAATTGTGAGACAACCATAACAGCTAGACAAATGAGAGTTACACTATTGTGAAGCTGACAAAAATCCCACTGTTTGTTGTATAATTTGTGTGTGTACCATAAATGGTTTGGGTGGAGGGACATTCTGTTTGGCCTGTTTGAAAATTAAAAATGAGGATTTCCCACTCTGGAGCTAGTGTATCTGTCTCCAAAATCAACTTTTGAAGAGCAAACTACTCCCTCCTGCCTCCACACTGTTCATGATACATACACAAATTATACATCAAAACGCAGGGATTTTTGTCTGCTTTCAGATGGTGTGACTCGTATTTCTCTAGGACCTACGGTCCTCCGGCTGTGGGTTCCAGAAGCACACAAAGTCCATATCTCCTCCCTATCTTTTCCATTCATTTTTTGTGAGCTGAAAAGTTTATAAAACCTAAACTGTGATTTCTCATAAACCGTAAAAGATATCAAAAAGCTGAATCATACAACAATAGCCCAATGTCTTGTGACTTGTTTAAAAGTTGAATAATGTTTCTAAGTTTAAGTACGCCCAAGTAGTTAATAGCTGAATGAGCTTAAGGAATTTGAAGGATCTGAAGCAAAATCAATGTACAGTATTTCAATGGAGCTAAAGAAAGGTGCAAAAAGTTTAATAATTTAAAAAGTTGAAGAGATATCAATACCAAAAGTCATAGCACACATCTCCTGAATGAGCTGTACGTTTTGATATATAAATCGCTGAAATCGGATGAAAACTGTGGAACGAGTTTGATGCCGAAAAATGTACGGAAGAACGGAGAAGGATCTCACTTAGTGTGAATGCCTTCCAGCATTCACTCTAATGAGATATAACCAAAGTGTTTGAATGCATTCTATCCTATATGGGGTCGAACCCTCCTTCCGGCCTGTCGTCGTGATCTGCCAGGTCAGATCAATTGCCATAAACTCCAGAGAATCCTGTGTAGAGCACAAATGTAAATTTCTAACATTGATCCTATGTGTATCATATTTCAAAAGTAACCATAATGGTTTAGCATTAGCTCTTTGAACTATATAAAGAGTAAGCTTCCCCTAAGCACAGCAAAATTCCAGCCTAAACATCATGTGATCAGTTAACGTAGATCATATGTCTTGATTTTCCTCCATGGCATGACGATGTGCTGTCACTCGGTGGATTTCAGGAATCACAGCCTTGCAATAGGCCGGAAGACGTCCCTGCTAAACTTGCATTAGTTGGGAATCAAAGTACATTCTCCACACAAACTTTACTACTAAAATCATATCTAGTGTCATCAGTAAAGATTAAAATTACTTAAAAACAAATTCAAATCAGGCTGTGGTAAAATTATCAGCCACTCAGCTAACCTCTATATTTTGTAACTCAAACACTTAATTCTGTGAAAATTTTGTTATGGTTAGCCACAAGAATAGATTTTGACAAGTTGTTTATACTTATCATCCCTTCTGGTGATCTCTGTTATTCTTAATCCACTCTTGCTCTGGCCCCTCCTGCTCTGAGGACTCTGTTCAGATACAGCACAGAAAGAACACACACACACACACACACACACACACACACACACACACACACACACACACACAAGTGTGTTTTGGTATCCTTATGGGGACCGTCCATTGACTTCCATTGATTTTAGTAACTAGATTTATACCTAACCCAAACCCTTTTCCTAACCTTAACCATTACTGATCTATAACTAACCCTAAGACTAACTAAAACTCTATTCACACCATACCTATAAACCTAACCCCTAACCCTAAAAAGGGGAGTCCCCCTCATGGGGACCAGGCTTCGGTCCCCACAAGAACCCTCGGACCCCAGAAAGATAGTAAAAGTCAGGAAACGGGTCCCCAGGAGGTCAGAAATACACACCCACACACACACACACACACACACACACACACACACACACACACACACACACACACACACACACACACACACACACACACACACAAGTGTGTTTTGGTATCCTTATGGGGACCGTCCATTGACTTCCATTGATTTTAGTAACTAGATTTATACCTAACCCAAACCCTTTTCCTAACCTTAACCATTACTGATCTATAACTAACCCTAAGACTAACTAAAACTCTATTCACACCATACCTATAAACCTAACCCCTAACCCTAAAAAGGGGAGTCCCCCTCATGGGGACCAGGCTTCGGTCCCCACAAGAACCCTCGGACCCCAGAAAGATAGTAAAAGTCAGGAAACGGGTCCCCAGGAGGTCAGAAATACAAACCCACACACACACACACACACACACACACACCTACCTCTCTGTCTGGTGGATAACTTTATAAACAATTCATTCCTAATGAATTAGTATCTTTTTAACAAGGTAACAACTCTGAAACAACTTGTCTTATTTTTTACTGTAACAGATTAAAAACTTTTCTCAAAGAACAATCCAAATTTCATAATAGATCTGCCATGTGTTTACCTGTTCATTTCTAACTCTCTGCGCAGCAGTGGGTCAATTCCTTTAATTTTAAGTAACAATCCAAGTAAGTGATCAGAGGTTCAGCTTTATTAAAGTTATTCTCTTATTGCTGTATTTTCTTACTTCTTTAATAAATTAAATAGTTTTAACAGTTTGGAAAACCATCCCATATAACCCCAAATACATAGTCAATATATAAATGTATTTACACTAAAACAAGTAACTGACCTAAATTGTATTTACAGAAACCATTCTCCTCAAAATTACACTAAATTATTTTACTCAACACGGAACGGCTTCAGTCCAGATTCGGTGCGGTTTTTCAGCAAGCTACCACTCACATCTGCTCCAGATAGGGAGCAGCTCTGGTAAATGGTAAAATGGTAAATGTCCTGTATTTGTATAGCGCTTTTCTAGTCATTCAGACCACTCAAAGCACTTTCACACTGCAAGTTTTGCATTCACCCATTCACACAACCCGATATGTAAACCGGGGGGAGAGGGTAGGGGCTAACACTCACACAACCCGATACGCAGATCGGGGGGCAACATGGGGTTCAGTGTCTTGCCCAAGGACACTTCGACATGTGGCGGTGGAAGCCGGGATCGATCCACCAACCTTCAAGTTGGAGGACGACAGTCTAACCACTGAGCCACAGCCGTCCCTCAATGACATAGGGACCTAGAAACCGGGGAGCTAACTTACGGTTGGCAGCCTTTAACGGGAAGTCTTGCGAAGACAACCGGACTCTCTGACCGGACTCTCTGACCTGGGGCGTATGGGGGAGTAGGGATTCTTTTCCGGTCCGCACGGACCTTGTTCTGGGCAGCAGTTCTTTGAAGGGCGTCTTTGGTGTTGTTCCAGATCTTATGACTGTTGCGGATATGGCTGCGGACAGAAGGGATTAAAGGGTCATGGTGAGAGTCTGGCAGGAGGGAAGGCTGAAAACCATGGCAAACTTCAAAGGGAGACAAACCAGTAGCAGAGGAAATGTGTGTGTTGTGTGCATACTCGACCCAGGGTAAGTGACGGGACCAGGACGTGGGGTTCAAAGAGCACATGCACCGCAGCTGGTTCTCGATCTCCTGGTTGAGGCGCTCGCATTGTCCGTTGGTTTGTGGATGATAGCTGGAGGTGAGTTTGGGTTGTGATCCAATGGCTATGCAGAAATCCCTCCAGACCCGTGAGATGAACTGTGGTCCTCTGTCAGACAGGATTTCTATGGGGATGCCGTGGAGTCTGACCACATGTTGGATAATGAGCCTGGCGGTTTCCTGGGCAGAAGGCAGCTTAGACAGGGCAATGCAATGACAGGATTTAGAAAAACGATCAATGATAGTTAGTATGACAGACTTGCCGTGAGATATGGGTAGGCCGGTGATGAAATCCAGAGACAGGTGAGATCAGGGTCTGGAGGGTATGGAGAGGGGGTGAAGGAGACCGGCTGGTGGCTTGTGAGAGGACTTGTTCCGGGCACATGTGGAGCAGGCAGCAATGTAGTCCTGGACGTCCTTATTCAGCGACGGCCACCAGTAGTACCTCCGGAGCAGCGCAATAGTGCGGCTGACTCCGGGATGGCAGGCAAACTGGGAGGTATGGCCCCAGCGGATGACCTGAGGTCTGACGGCTGTGGGCACGTAGGTTCTGTTGGGCAGTTCACCCCCGGGATCAGGTTCGCGCTGCAGCACGAACAGCCTCCTCAACGTCCCAGGCGACAGAGGCCACCACGCAGGAGGAGGGCAGGATGTAGGTGGACTGAGCTGGAGGGTCGTCAGGCTGGTAGATGCGTGACAGTGCATCGGGTTTGATGTTCTTGGATCCGAGCCTGTAGGATATGGTGAGGTTGAAGCGGGAAAAGAATAACGACCAGCGGAACAGATGGAAATTAAGTCGTTTGGCAGCTTGAATGTACTCGAGGTTCTTGTGCCCGGTATATGATGAACCGCCGCTAAAGCTCTCGGAAGGCAGCGTACGCTGCCTGACTCCACTGAAACAAGACCTTGGTGGAGGTTAGTGAAGTGAGAGGTGCAGCGATGGTACTGAATCCCTTGATGAATCGACGATAAAAATTTGCAAAACCTAGAAAACATTGTAGTTCCTTACGCGACTCGGGGGTTGGCCATTCCTCCACTGCCTTGGTCTTGAAAGGGTCTGGTTGGATCCACCCACCTTCTAAAATGAATCCCAGGAAAGACACAGATGACACGTGGAACTCACTTTTCGGCCTTAACGAATAGGCGGTTCTCCAGCAGCCACTGGAGAATCTGTCTAACATGGAGTTTGTGTGTCTGGAGGTCAGGGGAGAAAATAAGAATATCAAGATATACAGAGACAAATTTGTGAAGAAAGTCACGTAGAACATCATTTATTAAGTGTTGGAAGACTGCGGGGGCGTTGGTTAACCCAAAGGGCATGGCCAGATACTCATAGTGTCCTATGGGGGTTTTAAAAGCAGTCTTCCATTCATCTCCTTTGTGGATCCGAACCAGGTGATAAGCATTACGGAGGTCTAGTTTTCTGAAAATCTTTGCCTTGTGTGCTGGTTCTACTGCAGATGATAAGACAGGAAGGGAGTACTTGTTTTTAACGGTGATGTTGTTGAGACTCTGGTAATCAATACAGGGACGCAGGCTCTTATCCTTTTTCTCAACAAAGAAAAACCCTGCGCGAACAGGTGAAGAAGAAGGTCGTATAAGACCGTTCTTAAGGGAGTCGTTAATGTACTCCTCTATAGCCTTCCTTTCTTTACGGGCTAGGCTAAACAATCGTCCTGAGGGTAAAGGAGCACCAGGGAGCAAATCTATGGCACAATCATAGGGCCTGTGTGGCGGAAGTGATACAGTCTGCTCTTTGCTAAATACTTGGCCCAGGTCATGGTAGCAGGATGGAATCTTAGACGGATTGGGTGGTGTAGCTGGAGACCCCTTACCTGGGACAGTCGCCGGAAGAGCTGACCTTAAGCAATTGCTGAGGCAGAACTCACTCCAAGACGTGATCTGCTGATTTGCCCAGTTGAAATGGGGGTTATGTAGGTGAAGATCATTTGCTTTTCATCATTGCAGAAGATAAGATGGTAAAAGTGTCTGTTACAATGTATTAGAAATTTTATGGTAAGAACCTGGTAACACCATGGAAACAAGCCAGACTTCCTTTTACAGTCCAGTTTCCACTTACTTACTAAGTAAAAATGTCATGTTTTACTTAGCAACATTGCAGAAGATGTCATGGTTCTGATACCAGGTGGTTTGTTTGCGAGCTCCAGAGGTGACCCAAACACCAGACACACACGAGCGAGGAAACAGTTCTTTGCAGTTGAAACAGTGTTTAATATTTACAGTGACATATATACAACAACTGGGAAAACTGTGCTCGTCTGAGGAACTCAGGACAGGTCCGTCTGTGACAGGAACGGTCCTGGGTGTGGAGAGAGAGAGGTTAGTGAACAGTCGGTGAACCAGCTTGCGGTGTGCGGGGATCGTGCTCGTTAAACTCACGGTGACGGTTGGTGCGTCTTGCTGTGAGGAGGGATCCAGAGATGCTGCCGCGGGGGTGGTGATCCAGACTGTCCGGGTTCTTGTAGTTGATCCGGGTCCGGGTGCTGTCCGTGTCTGCGTCGATCCAGCAGGGGTGACAGCAGCGCGCAGACCGGGAAGGTGTGGATCCAGAGGAGCCAGAGACAGACAGGGAGCCAGGGGAGAGAGCGGGTTGCGTGATCCAGCAACCAGGCTCT
>SSNP01000215.1:252538-270746 GCA_006937955.1 Pachypanchax playfairii | reverse complement strand
TAATAATAATAATAATGATAATAATAATGATAATAATAATAACTAATAATAATAATAATAATAACTAATAATAATAACTAAAAAAGTTCCTGAAGAAACTTTAAGAGGGATTGCCACTCTTTGCGGGACTCTGAAACCCTCAGCCAATCAGAAAGCTGCATTCATTCCACAGCTGACAGAAGCTGCAAATGTGATGACAAGGCAGAAAGATGAGAAAAAATATGAGAGCGTATCGGGGAAATGTGATGATTTGTAAGGTTATTCCACAGAGTTACAATAGGGGTATGGTTTTTAATGGATTTCGTTGCTATGGTAACCCAACATTTAACATACGCATGATGGTTGAGTTCTCCAAGTAAACCCGATCACTTTGATGTATCACGTGCAGACAGCCATAGTGTCTGCTGTGAGTTCACTGGGTGTGCTGATGGCGAATGGCGTTGCCATGGTAACACATTAAAAGATATGTAAAAGTTGCTTCAATATGTTATAGACCAATGTGTACTGGGCACATAAAATTCGGAATGACATCTGTAGGTCAAAGTAGCACAGTAAATGAATTACATTTTTTTGTACCAGTAAACAAGGAGAAAATGTTCTGTGATCTATTATCTGTTATGATCACCTGAGCAGAGCATCTGAAAACTGACTGATTTGTGTCAATATCAGACATCTGGACAAATTTTATTGCACTGCAAGTTTTCAGCCCAAGATGATTTTCCAAGAAGTGCTTATGAAAAATTTAAAATAAATAAAATTTAGTTTTTTCAGGAAAATCAGATTTTTTGGCTACATATTTTCAAAAGCTTGTAGCTTTTAAATGGTAAGAGATAGAGAGATACTGTAAATTAGAGAAATTATGAGATTAACCCAAAGTTTCCAAAAGTAACAAATTTAAAGGTACAGTATGTAAGAATTAGGCTTTGTTGTCAAATCTGTGTCCCGCAGTTCATGAAAAAAAGAAAACATCCACTCTCAGCCATTCACCCCCTCCCTGATTTTTCTGTTGAGTTGCCAGTTCTGATGTTTTATTCTCATTTAGTTTCTCCTATATTTGTTCAATTTTTGGGAATAATGAGTCAGAGAGAGTTACCCCTGTATACATGAAACTTGTAATAACCCAATTTAAACGCGGATGTTGGGGTAGTGTCATGACGTACGGACTACCTCAAGACGCAATATGCATCATTTCAGAATTCTTCTTCCTGTATCCAAAAACAACAACAGCAACATGCTAACTAGTTCGGAACAGATAGCAATCGCCTTTGTTTGCACTTTGTTGAGGGTATTGACCCACCAGCATCTCTTAACATGACTGTGCGTAATGGCCTTCATTAATAGGAGGAGAGAACGTGAGCAAGAAATGGAAAATATAGCGGGAGCAGCACAGCGTGGTGCTGTGCTGCGTCTCGCCATGTTGACCCTGACTTGTTTACTTCTCTACTCAGAAGACCAAGATTCTTTGCAATTAGAGCATGAATTAGAGCAGAATACACGTTTTGATGGGGTTATGCCGATACGTGTTTATATGACGAAATATTCGGGTTAGGAGTATATATGAGCATATTCAGGTTTTTGCCAGTGTTTACATGGCCGTGTGAATATTTGGGTTTTAAAAACGTTATTGGCTGCATTTAAACACAGTCATTGTTGTCAGAACTGCTAAGACCAATACAACTGACACTGAGTTAGGTTACAGATAAGATGTGCATGTAACATGATATAAAAAAACTATGAATTTGAGACAAAAGGAGTGATCATTGTGGCACAGCAAAATTTGATCACTCCATGACACTAAATGTTCTTGTAACTTTTATATACTTAGTGCAGTATGCATCTAATTTAAACAAGATAACCAGGGGTGCACATACATACATGGTCTGCAATTGTGCATGCATTGTCAAAATACAAAAGGCGCATCAGATAAAAAATTGCAATGCGCGTTTGCGTACTTAACATTTGTTTGGCTGAGCTGCGTACATTTTAACATTAATCAGAGGTGGGGTTCATTATCAAATCAATGAAGAGTCCTGCTGACTTCTTTTTTTTTTTTTGTTTTGTTTGACTGATATGTTTCTTAGCCTGAGTGCAGGTGTTCCAGCTGACGCTGCGCCTCTGTTTCAGTTTGTCAGTGTGACGGATGTTCAGTCAGTCAGACTGGTGTGTCTCGCAGAATTCTGCTGCATTGCATTAAAATGGAAAAATTCATGGAATAAGACAAATAGACCATTGTGGGGTGGATGCGCAGAATTCTACTTTTTTATGCTACAGAATACAGAAAACCATCGGTTTTTATCAACAAAATTAACGTATTTGTCTTTGATATGCACCATTTGGAATGCGCGCCAAGCACTATGGGATATGCACTCAATGATAGGCACCATTTTAACTGGGGACGCCAGGGACATGTCCCCACCACTTTTTGGGGATCACTGGCTGCAGTTCTCTGACTTGTCTGACATCACAGATGATCTGATGTTGATGTGCTCCACACGCTCTCCTGTTGCTCAGTGTCTGAGCTAAACAGCCTCTCTCACTCACTCTTCCAGCATCCAGTCATTACTTCGCATTCAATTTCTGCCATGAGCTTCTGTCAGCCTCTGTGATACAGCATACATCCAAACCATAGCACCTACCACTAGCCAGCCGCTACTCAGCCCCCCCAAGCCAGCTCATCCACGGGTGGATCATGTCCCCCCTTGGGATGCTTCTCACCACCGAGTTCCCTTGACTCCATTCCAACAGAGACTTGCCTTCAAACAGTAAGGATGCGGTCTTAATAATTTACTTGTATGTATTCTTTTTATGTACTTTTTTATCTACTTTGTATGTTTGCTATGGACCTTTTTATTGAGTCTGAAATAAAGTCTGAATTATTTTTATTATTATTATTATTATTACTGTGGGACGGACGCCATGTTGTAAATACTCCGAGCCTAACATGTCAACCCCCCTCCTTCCTGCCACTAATCAATGGGCCCCAGATTTGCATTATTATAATGATCATCCACTATTGCAAGTATTCTCGCAAGACAATATTGGGTCTTTTTTTTTTCATCGTTTTTTAATTTTTTCTGTTCACTCAATTTTTTATTTTATGGCCAGGACAACTATTATAGAGCATGGTAGGAACAGGTTATGACTTCTTTAAAATTTGAGATAAAAAAAAACAAAAAGTAAAAATATTTCTGAGATAACTATTGAACAAACACCTTCCCATTTAAGAAAACCTGGCTTAATGAGTAGTGTTATTAAACAACCTTGATGCTGGAACATTAAAGTGACATATTAAAGTAGATGATTAAATCATGAATTAACTTTTAGATGTAACTTATTGTCAGGTGTCATTATGTGGCACTTCGAGAGGCCCCTGCCGTCTTCCAGGCCCTCATTAACGATGTCCTCAGAGTCTTTCTAAACCGGTTCGTCTTCGTATATCTAGACGACATCCTCATCTTCTCCGCCGACCTCGTCCGCCTGGTTCTTCAGCACCTGCTCCAGAATCGGCTGTACATGAAGGCGGAGAAGTGTGAGTTCCATGCACCATCTGTAACCTATCTTAGTTTTATTTTAGAGCTCAGGCTGGACCCTACTCCAGTTTCCCAGAAGCAAGTGCAGCAGTTTCTGGGATTTGCCAACTTCTCCCGCTGCTTCATCAGAGGCTTCAGCTCAATCGCCACCCCACTCACCGCTCTCACCTCCGTCAAAACAGCATTCCGGTGGACCCCTGAAACTGATCGTGCCTTCAAAGAACTGCAGCAGAGGTTCGTACAAGCACCCATTCTCATTCATCCTGACCCCTCAGCTCAGTTCATCCTAGAGGTTGACACCTCCGACATGGGTGTGGGAGCGGTCCTTTCTCAGTGCTTGGCCAAGGACCACAAGCTCCACCCGTGGGGTTTTTTTCCAAGCGCTTCTCCTCGGCCGAGCGGCTTTAAAACATTGGGGACTGAGAGCTGCTGGAGATCAAGCTGGCGCCGGAGGAGTGGCATCACTGGCTGGAAGGAACAGAGCTCCCGGTCGTTGTCTGGACGGACCACAAAAGCCTGTCATACCTGCAAACAACATCTCAACCAGTGCCAATTTAGATGGTCCCTTTTCTTCTCCCATTTTAACCTGTCCATTTCTTACGGTCGAGGCAGCAAGAACATCAAGCCGGACACCCTATCCTTCACCAGCCAGTCCAGTGACGTCTCCACACCTATCCTCCCGCCGTTATGTTTCGTCGGGGCAGTCAAATGGTAGCTGGAGGCCGCCATCCAGGAGGCCCTTAAGGCAGAGCCAGACCCCGGAGGAGGACCTCCCAACTGGTGCTACGTGCCTGCTGCGGTCCGATCCCGGGTTATTCTGTGAGGCCACTCCTCCCGGTATACATGCCACCCCGGGATGAGCCACACTGTGGGTCTGCTTCGCCACTATTTCTGGTGGCCAGCCCTCAACTGTGACATAGCAGAGTACGTAGCTGCCTGTGCCACTTGCAACAGAAATAAGACCTCCCATCACCCATATGCTGGTCTCCTACAGCCATTGCCTACACCATCCCGACCATGGTTGAACATCGCCCTCGAATTCATAACCGGACTTCTCACCTCCAATGGCAGGTCAACCATTCTCTCAATCATTGACCGTTTTTCCAAGGCCTGTCATCTCATCCCTCTCTCCAGTCTTTCCTCTGCTGCCACCACCGCCAAGCTGCTCGTCACCCACATCTTCCGGCTCCATGGCATTCCCAGCGAGATTCTCTCCGACCGGGGCCCACGGTTCATTTCCTGTGTCTGGAGAGAGTTCTGCCATGCACTGGGAGCACAGACGCGCCTCACCTCCGCATTCCACCCCCAGACCAACGGGCAGTGCAAGCACCTGAACCAGGAGGTAGAAAACATGCTGCAGTGCGTCTATGCCCAACATCCGACATCATGGAGCCAGCACCTGGCGTGGGTGGAACATGCACACAATTCTCACTCCTCTGCTGCTACCGGTCTCTCTCCTTTTGAATCCTCACTGGGCTATCAGCCTTCCCTTCTCCCTTCCTCCCACCCAGACCCTGTCATCCCCTCTGTCAAAACTTACATCTGTTCTATAAAACAGGTCTGGTCCCACACGAAAGCTGCCCTCGACCGCACCGCCCGTCAGAGCACGGAAATCGCTGACCGGCTCAAGTCCTGTTCCAGGAAGCTCTCACCCTGGTACCTCAGCCTGTACACAATCACGTCTGTCATCAGTCCCACCACTCTCTCCCCTTCCATCTTTGTGTCCATTCTGTCTTCCATGTGTCTCTGTTAAAACCTTTGTCTTCCAGCCCTCTGTGTCCGCCTTCCGACCCTCCGCCCGCATCATCGATGGGCATCCCGCCTACACGGTCCAGCGGATCGTTGACATCCATCCAAGGGCCGCAGCCTTCAATACCTGGTCAACTGGGAGGGATATGGCCCCGAGGACCAGTCCTGGGTCCCGCAATCCTTCATCCTGGAGCCGGACCTCATCTCGGATTTCGAACGGTCTGCCTCCTCCTCCTCTTCGTCATCTTCATCGTATCCTTCCACCTCTGTTACATCCAGCCGTCCGCCAGGAGGCAGCCGTTGGGGGGGTACTGTCAGGTGTCATTCTGCTGTGTGCGTGTGAGTTTTCTTGCCTGTGTCTCCATCCCGGACTTCCTCAGTTTCCATACCGGTCTCCTCTCTGTCTATCCCTGGATTCCTCTGGCCTGCCTCTGCTCCGCTCCTCCAGCTCCCAGGATCCACCTGCCACACTCAGAGCCTGTCTGTCCACCCTCCACCGACACTCACATGCCAGCCACAGCTGACTGGCACCTGCTTGCTTCCCCTGGACTCCTGCAATTCATCACAACCGTAAGCCATGTCCTCCAATCATTATCGTTCACCTTCCTTGTCTTACCATCACAAACCCCTCCACCTGTCCAGACTTGACCACTCTCATCAGCATCTGCTGATCCACTCCCGCTGGGCCTGCAGAAGCAGAATCAGTTTTATCATTTTTTTGTTGTGACTGTATTCATCTGTGCTGGAGTTATATTAAAACTCTCTTCCTTTTAATACCATCACCTCTTGTCCCTGGTCTGGAGTTTGCTGCTTGGTTTAGAGTCCACTACAGAAACTCAGAAAATCATGACACTTATAGTTTCTATAATAGCCATAGTGGAAATGTTTCTGTTTAACATAATGCATATTATAAGTATTTTATTTCTGGTGGTTTCAGAAGTATTTGAATATAAATCTTGCTGAGTCGAAAGGCAAAGCTCTCAATTTACCGGTCAATCTACGTTCCAACCCTCACCTATGGCCATGAGATTTGGGTCATGACCGAAAGGACGAGATTGCCGATACAAGTGATCAAAATGAGTTTCCTCATGGGTGGCTGGGCGCTCCCTTAGAGATAGGGTGAGGAGCTCGGTCACCCAGAAGGAGCTTGAAGTAGAGCTACTGCTCCTTCACATTGAGAGGAACCAGTTTAATTGGCTTGGGTTCCGGGCACGTCCCACTGGGAGGAAGCATCAGGGAAGACCTAGGACATGCTGATGGGACTATGTTTCTCAGCTGGCCTGAGAATGTCTTGGAGTCCTCCCAGTTGAGCTGGAGAGGGTGTGCGCAGATAGGGAGGTCTGGGCATCTCTGCTCAGGACAAATATGTTCATACAAACTTAATATTGTTTATTTACAAATCTCAATGCTATTCTTGTTTTAAGGTTTTCGTGAGTCCTACTGTACATGATTGTTTCCAATAATTCCATTCTAATATATGATTTCTTATTGATGATATTAATTTATTATATATTAATTTATTGAATGCTTTGCATATATTCTAGCAGAAAACTTCCAAAGGTATGATGAAGCTAGCAACTGGAGAATCAGTGCCTGTGCAGAAACTGAACCCGGAGAGACCAGTAGAAGTACAGACCTGAAGCAGCCAGGGAAGATTACCAGCTCGTCTTCCCATCTATTCTCCTTAAAGAACCAAAGCAAATCCTCTGCTGCGCGTGGTACAACAGATAATCTATCTGCCTCTCAAACCAGCAACATGGGAGGTTAGTGTTAAAAAGCAAAAAAACTGTTTCTGTAGTTCAGAGATGTAATCAAAAACATTGATGTAAACTGACATTAATATTGACAAAGGAAAAAACATTGTGTTTATTTTGAATTTTTTGTTCAACTCTAGCTTGGGTACTTAACTATAACTAAAATAAAATCAATAATGTCACAGAGATAACTGAAATTTTCACAAATGCATCACCATGTTGTAAAAATGCTTAAATGCATTTCATATTATAGCTGATGTAAATGTGAGAATAATTCAGAATATGAAATGGTTGCAAACAAAAGGAAAAAGTACAGGTGCAGAAAACATCGTTTTGAAACAATTGCTGTAAACAAACTGTTTAAAGGTCAAATAACACCTGAGGTCTCTTCGTATAGTTTACATGTTCTCTCATCATGTGTACACGTGTTTTCTCCAGGTACTCTGGTTTTCTCCCATAGTCCACAAACATGCATGTTTGATTAACTGGACATTCTAGATTGAACTTACCCCTCCTTTCCACTGGACGCGTTAGTGGCGCGTAACATCAGTGATGCGTAATACCTTGCTGATAGCCACCATTAAAGTCCATGGGTCTGTTTCCACAGGCAAGAAGCAGTGCAAATCGGACGTGCCTCAGAAGTGTAGTGTTGTAGCATCTCCAAAACTTACACTGCAGTTCTATTTTTTACACATAACACTTCTAAAACGAGTCAAGTTCAGCAGTTTAGTTTGGACCAGACAGGAAATCAGGCATTCATGAAAACTAAAATACCCGGAAGTTTCAAAATAAAAGGACACATGCAGATTTCCATTTGCTTGACTACAAAAAAAAACAGTACCTGTGACGGATTTGAAGTTCGTACGTGGTGTGAAAATAAACCACATACCTTCTGGATACATGCTGTCTCTTTCTCACTGCTTTATGTTGTGTGAATTTGTGATTTTGTGATCTCCCGGGAACAGCTGGATGGAAAGCTTTTGCGAGTGATACACGTTTAAAACGCTCCCGGTGGGAAGGGATGCACGACTGTTTTGCTAGCAAAACGTGCCATGCTGCTAACGCATCTAGTGGAAAGGAGGGGTTAGTTGTAAATGTGTCTATAAATGTGTAAATGCTTATGTGTCTGTATGTTGGCACCAGTTCTGCTTGGCCATGAACAAGAGTAAAAAGATATATGAGCATACTGTACCTAAGATAGAGTCAGTCAGTATAAAATCACAGTTTATGCACACAAAAGATTTAGGGGCCATACAAAAACGGATCAAAAGGTGGTACAACTGTAATCCAGATGAATTTAACAATATAGACTCACCGGCCACTTTATTAGGTACACCATGCTAGTAACGGGTTGGACCCCCTTTTGCCTTCAGAACTGCCTCAATTCTTCGTGGCATAGATTCAACAAGGTGCTGGAAGCATTCCTCAGAGAGTTTGGTCCATATTGACATGATGGCATCACACAGTTGGCGCAGATTTGTCGGCTGCACATCCATGATGCGAATCTCCCGTTCCACCACATCCCAAAGATGCTCTATTGGATTGAGATCTGGTGACTGTGGAGGCCATTTGAGTTCAGTGAACTCATTGTCATGTTCAAGAAACCAGTCCGAGATGATTCCAGCTTTATGACATGGCGCATTATCCTGCTGAAAGTAGCCATCAGAAGTTGGGTACATTGTGGTCATAAAGGGATGGACATGGTCAGCAACAATACTCAGGTAGGCTGTGTCGTTGTAACGATGCTCAATTGGTACCAAGGGGCCCAAAGAGTGCCAAGAAAATATTCCCCACACCATTACACCACCACCACCAGCCTGAACCGTTGATACAAGGCAGGATGGATCCATGCTTTCATGTTGTTGACGCCAAATTCTGACCCTACCATCCGAATGTCGCAGCAGAAATCGAGACTCATCAGATCAGGCAATGTTTTTCCAATCTTCTATTGTCCAATTTCGATGAGCTTGTGCAAATTGTAGCCTCAGTTTCCTGTTCTTAGCTGAAAGGAGTGGCACCCGGCGTGGTCTTCTGCTGCTGTAGCCCATCTGCCTCAAAGTTGGACGTACTGTGCGTTCAGAGATGCTCTTCTGCCTACCTTGGTTGTAACGAGTGGTTATTTGAGTCACTGTTGCCTTTCTATCAGCTCGAACCAGTCTGGCCATTCTCCTCTGACCTCTGGCATCAACAAGGCATTTCCGCCCACAGAACTGCCGCTAACTGGATATTTTTTCTTTTTCGGACCATTCTCTGTAAACCCTAGAGATGGTTGTGCATGAAAATCCCAGTAGATCAGCAGTTTCTAAAATTCTCAGACCAGCCATTCTGGCACCAACAACCATGCCACGTTCAAAGTCACTCAAATCACCTTTCTTCCCCATACTGATGCTCGGTTTGAACTGCAGGAGATTGTCTTGACCATGTGTACATGCCGAAATGCACTGAGTTGCCGCCATGTGATTGGCTGATTCAAAATTAAGTGTTAACGAGCAGTTGGACAGGTGTACCTAATAAAGTGGCCGGTGAGTGTATATTTTTTATAATAACAAAACATTTTTAGCATTAAAAACAAAATAAAACTATCCTGTACAAGTCTCTTGTTTTTACATGATGTATGTTTAATTTTAAAAAAGCAAAGAGAAAAGAATTAATTAAATAGTGACACTGGTGGCAAAATGGTTTCTGATGAAAATCAGGATGTGAGAGCATTTCAAAAGATGCTGATTATTAAACCAATAGTTATAACTGCACAGTTATATCTGGGTTGATATTTTGTATATGCTTTACAACACAAGTTGTAAATGTGTTCCTGTGACCTGTCCTCTGTGAGAAACTGGCCTCTCATGGCCAGTGTCATTTGATGATCTCACACTTCATAGCACCCACGAGGAAAGCATTTGGCAAAGGCTGATGAGGAGACACAAAGCTCAGTTTTACTGCAACCACAAGGCATGTTGGAAGAGCTCCTGACAAAGAATACAAGAGAGACTTCTGGTAATTGATTATGTCTCCAAGCAGCTATCTTGCTAGTCTCCCTGTGAGGGAGCAAGGAATGATTTCCTAAATTATGCATGGGTGAAGGAAGGCTTTTAAAATGTTATAAGATGTAAGCAAAGACTAGAAGCTCAGCTGAGAAGATATATGTCAGTGTAACTAGTTTCAACTATAGAATTGTATAATTTTATAAGAACTTAAATAAGTGTGATAATCTGGGGTCCCCGTTAGAATGAAAAGAAAATATTTGACTACACATTTTTAGCCCCTTACTCACTGAATTTGAGAAAAATTATATAAAATATTTTTTTAGGTGTTTGTATTTGTGTGGGATTCATATTTGACCTCTGCTGCATTAGGACTGAAAGTATTTTGAGGCAAATTAAATAATATTTCAAAAGGGGTTAATAAACAATTGTCCTGTGTGTTTCTCCTTCAGTTGACTGTGCAGACATTGTCCTGAACTGTCTCTTCTGCCGGCTTTATGATATGATCCACATGTTACCCGACTCCTGTGAGAGATTCACCAGTCACTGTTGGCCAAACTACAAACACGTTGTCCCCACGGTGGAGTCTACACACGAAGACGAGGATTCGTATGTAGATTTGGATTGCAGTTTCTTTGGTATCTGTCATGATGCAAGTGACTGTCTAGAGCTGGCTATGGAAGTTTCTGAAATATGCTATCACTAGCAAGAAACCAAAAGTGCAAAAGTGGAGTGAGAGACATTTTAAAGGCTTTAATAAGTTTTCACAATATAATCATTGCATAGTGTACACATTCTAATAATGTGGATGTGTAAAGATTAATCAGTTCCAACCAGTGCTTAATTTGCAAATCAAAAGTTACCGGAAAGCAAATAGCGCTATGAGACCAGAATTCACTGAGGCCAAACAGATTCCAGAACGCACACACATACACAACCGTCGGACCAGACCAAGCGCTGTGTGCCGGCGCACAGCGAGTGTAAATTGTCAAGCAGGGCTAGAGAAAGTGATGATAAGCCCAAAAGAAGTAAGTTATACTGCCTTTTTGGCATTTTGATGCCGCTGTTATTTATTCCAACTGATCCCAACGGATCCTAGCAAACATTTACCGGAACACACCCTTTCAAAATAAGACAGTTCCCGGATCTTGTTCCGGCAGGATCCGGCTCAAATTAAGCCCTGGTTCCAACCGATTGATGCAATTGGATTGGTTAATCAGCCTTGTATCAACACAATTTGAACTGTGTATTGAGATGCAAATCATATGTTTCATTTTCTGCAAGTGAACAAAATACAATTTCATACAATTTGGTTTGCATTTTTATTTTATTTGTAGTTTCAGTTTCCTTTAAATACTCACCTAACAGTCTAATGTCCCACTGATATTGATGGTAAAGTTACATTGTAACAGATTTTGATTTCAGCCGGCTGGATGGTCACTAATTTCTACCACTTTAAGAACACTACTAAGGGACAGATTTATTCTTTACAATAACTATTCCGTGCCCAGACTTCCTGGTTCCATAGGGAATCACATGTGAACCTGCAGGTTACCAAGTCTTCAACACAAGCAGCTGTAATCCCACAACGACCAGCAGCAGAAAGTAAAAGAAGCAGCCCTGAGGTAACTTGTAGTAAAACTAAGAAACCACAACATCCTTCCCAAAAACTGAACAAATACAAGAGACTTAAAATGAGGATCAACATTGGAACTGGCTACCCTACAGAAAACTCAGGAAGGTGAAGGGGTGAGAGATGGAAGGTTTTGTTTTTCTACATGAACTGCGGGACTCGGATTTCACAACGAGGTCTAATTCTTACTTATTGCACCTTTAAAGGTGGGATATGGAACATGAACAGCATAATACGGCATAAAGCCTTCAGCCATCTGGGTGCCAGGCTCATTAACCCCCCCCCCCCCCGCATGCGCTCCGATGCTGAGGTCGACCAATATTCATCACCAGACACACACTGATCCCCGATCCGAACAGGACAATAAAATATCATGAGTTCAGCTCACTAATCATGCTCTCCAGTCCCGCTGATCACACACTGACTCTGATAAAAGCAGCTCCTACCTGTTTGTAGCTCAGTCATCGATTCAGTCTGTGGCAAAGAGTTCATAGTTGTCCCACGGCTCTTCTCGAGTAAACCAAAACTTCCTGCTGTCCCTCCTGAGATCTTCTGTCCTCCTCACACACCATCCTGCATCCCGCCTCACTTATACAAGTAGCAAAAAAAAAGAAAATCCTCTGTGGTGTGTCTCTGTGGTGTGTCCTCAAGTCGAACGCAGAGCCCTGAGATGCCCCACTTCAGCGACCTGCTGCAGCTTCGTGTTAGTTAGCTGCTAATAAAAACATTTCCACACAGAACCTGCTTCTCACATGTTGGGAAACCCCCTATGGCAACAGATAAGGTTTATAATCATCACATGTCCCCGGTGCTTCCAGGTGCTTGACCTGCAGACTCCACGATACCAGCCTCAGTGTGCTGGATTATTTACAGTATTAGGCAACCCAAAATGGTGGCCGCAACGTCGTGCCCGTCAAAATTAATATTTTATAATATTTTCCTTTGAATATAATTTTTAAAGGAAATAGTGTATTTTCATTCTACAACCCTCTAAACACCCCGTGGAGGCATTATTTTATTAAAAATATTGCTTTTTATGAAAATTCCATATCCAATTTAATTGTTAATTGTGCAGAAAGTATATACAGCGGTATGAAAGCCTTAAAGAGATAATAGTGCCATTTCTAAGTCTTTGGGACCCCAGAAAAATCACACAATATGCAAATAAAGAAAACACGGACCAGTAATGAACCTGTGGTTACTGTCAAAAATATCTTCCAGATTGTCAACTTCCAAACGGTGGAGTGCTATTCGGGTCTATATTGAAGTCTTATCTGGGCCCAGATTATTAATTTTACCTAGCATATATTGTCAAACTGATGATTTTATTAATTACCAGAGAGAAAAAATGTTTATCCAAATAAAGTTTTAAAAGGAGAAAAAACCCCTAATCTAATGAATAAAGTTTGGAGGGTCATATTAACAATACAATGTCTTAAGGCAAATTTCCATTGTTGTTCTGTTGATACACACAGTGACAAACCAACAACCATTCTAAATTCAACATGGTCGTCTTTCTGGAGCCCAGAATAAAGTCTTGAAGCCTGTTCCCTGTTGAGCATGCCAATTCCACTTCAAGTGCCACTGGAAACTCACAAGCTGTTGGATATGGCATCTGTAGGACACTTGTCTTTGTGACTCCCCTCAACCCTCATTCTCAAAGACAGTTCTCTCAAGTGTTAGATTGCTGTGTGGATCACTTCAGTCTGAAATATGTCCTTGTGACATAATAGTAAATGGACACTGGAGTGAGGCCGCTATGTCAGTGAGGGAACGTGACACAAGACTGCATTGTACTTCATCACTGTCGCCAAGCTTTTACTGACATCTAGAACATAAACGTACCATGATCATAATATTCTGGGCTTCACACTTACAGTTAAAAATGGTGTAATTAGTAAAACCAGTGTCAGTTTGAGAAGCCCGGATAGGGCAGTGTTTCATGGAGCTGGCAAGGCACCAAGGCTCAGAATAAAAGATGTTGTAACAATCTGTTCCATCGGTTTAACAAAACATTTATACAGATTAGTTTTCTGATCATTGAATAAATTAATCAACCTGCACAATTTACAAACAGTTATCATTCTGTTTTAAATCAAGCAATAGATACAGATGTTTGAAAATTATTGGCCTTGCAAAGTTTGTTCAGCTTTTTAATTTCACAAAACAAAGACCAGGGTTTGGTCCCGAGTCCTGGCAGAGGTCACGTGTTGGAATATCCTTGGGCAATTTGCTGAATACTGGACAAAATGGCTGCCCTCTGCTTCTCAGAGATGAGGATGCAGAGATCTAATTTCCCAAGAGGGATCAATAAAGTACAAATTATTATTATTATTATCATCAGCTAATATTAATGCCCTTTACAAATGATGTGATAGGTGCAGTGTGCAGCGACCAAATCCATTCATGTCCATGTGGTGCGCTGCATCGAGCTGTTGCTGACACATGTGCCACTGTGTCCCACCCATTCATGTTAAAATTATTTTAACTTTGGGCCATCAGTGATGTCACTTCAGCTCATCCAATCAGAATGGATCATACATTGGTGTTGGTGTGCTTGTTCACCAGTCGCTGTGAACTTATCACTCTGGGTTCCTAACTTACTTTTATTTTTATGACACTCTCCTCCAACATGTCACTGTTGTGAAACAAACATGGAGGAATGTTGCCACACAGTTGCTGCAGAAAGAGTCAAAACGCTCCAAGGTCTGGTTCAATGTACACCTCTGTCTCGCTCCCCTCCCTTTCTCTCGCCTCTTCCTTGTCAGTAAATGTAATGTCAGGACTTTTCTCTAATAATCTGACAGATACACACTGCACTCAGTTTGCAGCTGAAAAAATTATATTATATACACCCATAATATATACAGTGGGGCAAAAAAGTATTTAGTCAGCCACCAATTGTGTAAGTTCTCCCACTTAAAAAGATCAGAGAGGCCTGTAATTTTCATCATAGGTATACCTCAACTATGAGAGACGAGAGACATAGTGGAATTTGGAGCGTGACTGTTTGAGGTTGTGGATAGGTGTCTTTTATACTGATAACGAGTTCACACAGGTGCCATTAATACAGGTAACGAGTGGAGGACCGAGGAGCCTCTTAAAGAAGTTACAGGTCTGTGAAAGCCAGAAATCTTACTTGTTTGTAGGTGACCAAATACTTATTTTCCACCATAATTTGCAAATAAATTCTTTAAAAATCAGACAATGTGATTTTCTGGATTTTTTTTCCTCATTTTGTCTCTCATAGTTGAGGTATACCTATGATGAAAATTACAGGCCTCTCTGATCTTTTTAAGTGGGAGAACTTACACAATTGGTGGCTGACTAAATACTTTTTTGCCCCACTGTACTATATTATGGGTGTCCCAGCAACCAGCGTGGGCACTGTTTGGATGTCCTGCAGCGAGCGCAGTGTCCCTGATGTTTTTGAGATCGGGTTTTTCGTGGTGATTGGTGTGTCGGAGTACCTCCCTCATTGCCTTCTATGGTTTTCCTTCACTATTCTCATCTGCTTTGTATTTACACATTAACCCAGCTGCTTCTCATCCTGTAATCACCCCACTCATTTTTACACTCTATTGAATACTTACTTACTTTACTTATAGTGATTTATTGTGCTTCGTAACCCACATCTGCTTCTGCCTTAATTTTGTTTTCTGTTCTTTTAATATGAAAACAGTTTTAAATATACTACTTCTGCCTCCGAGTCTACGTTGGGCCTTCTTAAAATCCTTACAGAAATGTATGATGTGAAGTGGATGTGAAAACACAGACTATACTGTTTATATTACTGAATAATATTGTCAAACATTGAAATTTATAAATGGTCCCTAAAACCTCTGATTAATTAATTACACCACCTGCTTCACATTAACAGTACAGACCAAAAGTTTGGACACACCTTCTCATTCAAAGAGAAGCTGCTCCACGTTCCACTACTTGAAACCGAGTGGAATCGGTCCCATTGACTTTAATGGTTGCTATCAGCCGCGTATTGCGCTTCACTGACATTATGCACCGCTGACGCGTCCAGTGGAAAGGAGGGGTTTGGTAAATAAATAAATAAACCATCCAAACCCATTCAAGCTGAGCGCCAATGTTGAGGTACTTTACCTTCACACTATCAGTGGCATTTTGAAGCATAATGTACACCATGAAAGAAAATTGTTGCGGTAAAATTCCCAACACGACCGCACATTATACGACCATATACGTCGATTTTGAAAGCTCCAAAAATACAACCTGTCGGAGCATTTTCTAGGCTCCGCAGGGACTTACAACCAACATGTGTGAGGTTTCTCTCTGTTCAGCCAAACAAAACAAAAATTTTGCAGCAATATGTCTCATTTTAATACAAAGGTTAGCTTTAAAATGTAAAGATACATATAGACACACTGTAAAGCCAAAAAACTGACGTTAAAAAGCGGAATGGTTAAGGATAGGGTAGCCGATAGGGGTTACATATAGTGTTGTTTTCAAAATCGACCAATGCGGTCATATTTCGCGTGAGGTCAGGCTGAAAATTTCATACGAATGAATCAGGCGAGTGAATTTTATAAAAATGATTTATTATAAAATCATGCATGAGTGAGAGCAGTCAGTCAAATGATAGTAGATCAGAATGAGGCTCTAAAGCGTGATGCTTGTTGGGTTGTTCTATAGTGATGCTGATACAGAGAGGCTATCAGAACCCTGGACCTCATCAGAACCCTGGACCTCATCCGATTTTGAAAGCTCCAAAAATACAACCTGTCGGAGCATTTTCTAGGCTCCGCAGGGACTTACAACCAACATGTGTGAGGTTTCTCTCTGTTCAGCCAAACAAAACAAAAATTTTGCAGCAATATGTCTCATTTTAATACAAAGGTTAGCTTTAAAATGTAAAGATACATATAGACACACTGTAAAGCCAAAAAACTGACGTTAAAAAGCGGAATGGTTAAGGATAGGGTAGCCGATAGGGGTTACATATAGTGTTGTTTTCAAAATCGACCAATGCGGTCATATTTCGCGTGAGGTCAGGCTGAAAATTTCATACGAATGAATCAGGCGAGTGAATTTTATAAAAATGATTTATTATAAAATCATGCATGAGTGAGAGCAGTCAGTCAAATGATAGTAGATCAGAATGAGGCTCTAAAGCGTGATGCTTGTTGGGTTGTTCTATAGTGATGCTGATACAGAGAGGCTATCAGAACCCTGGACCTCATCAGAACCCTGGACCTCATCTGGATCTAATCTGAGTACTTATTGATGAAGAAACTAAGAACAAGATGTTTTAGGTTATAATCATTTGTAACTCTGACATGTTTGTCATGATGTAACCTGAATTTCTCCCACAAGATCCAGAAAAGTCCCACTATTAGCAGAAAAAACCCACAACTGAAATGAAACAAAATGCATGTTGACAGACTTCTGGAGTGATGAGACAAAACTGGAACCTTTTGGCCTCTCACTTTAACTCGATGTTTACATAAAATAAGAAGAATTAAGGTTGCAATGCAGAGATGCGTCAAACTCAAGACATCCTGAGCAGTTTGCTTAGTACGAGTGGGCTAAACTAGCTGTTGGTAAATACAGACATCTCACTTTGAAGTAAAGGATCATTTATTATTAGCAGTGTTGCCAAAGGTGCTGCCACAAAATTTTAAATGAAATTTTTTTTATTGTTGTTAATTTAATTTAAGTATAAACAATATTCAATTGATTCACGACTCTGTTAAATATGGAATTTATAATTAAGTGATGCTTTTAGACTTTTGTCAGTTTCACAGAGATCGTTGTGTTTTTGTTTACTGTTGACGCATACCAACAAATTTAGGTGTGACTGTGGACACTAATGTTACTGCAGATCTACTTAAAGCTATAGTGCGTAACTTCTGTCGCCCCCTAGCGGAATTTTGCGTTATTACAACAATGAAGCTGGCGCTTCCACATGACGTACGCCCACCTGTCCCCCCCAACCACTCTTCCCCCAACCGCTATCCCTCTGCCACTGTGATTCGCGATTCCACAACATTTTTATTCTGTTTGAATAAGGACAGCTGTTGAAAAAAGATGGACTCTTCGGAAGAGGTAATTATTGTATTTTTTATTTATTTTCTGCAGAAACGCAAATACCTTATTACAAACGGGAGACAAGGTGCCTGCTAATTTGTAACTGACAGGTTAGTGAATGATCTCCTGCTACGAGACTCTCCGCTCGTCCTCCCCCTCCCTTCTTGTTGTGATGTAAAAGACGTAACTTCCTGCGCGCCAGCGCGGGAATGTCGCCGGTCGACACGCAAAGTAAAAATGATATATATTGAAAAATACCGTGAGATGTTTGAGGAGCCGATCGGCTTAATCTGCATTGTGTCATCTCCTCTAATAGTGGCTTGGCTGAAACGGACATTCACGGACATGTAAAAGTTACGCACTATAGCTTTAACTAATCTACACTACTCAAACTAAGGGAACAGAACCGTTCTTTTATTTTGATCCATGGTGTTTGACAGTGTTCTGCTGTAGAGCAGGTTACGTTCTCCAGCATCACTTTAGAGGATGAAGTAATAAAAC
>SSNP01000215.1:240146-252256 GCA_006937955.1 Pachypanchax playfairii | reverse complement strand
AACCAGATTTGTGATAGAAAATACTAAACTGAACTTACTCTGACATTAAAGAGGAAAAATAATGACACGTTAGATTTTTAAAAATGATAATTCCGATGGTTTGAGTTAAGAGAAAGAGATTTTGGGAGTGGCTTCAAAATATTGAGAGATTCTAAGATTTATTCTACAGATAATAATAATAAATCCCATTAAAAGCTTAAAAGAAGAAACACAGATAAAGCACTATAAATATCACACCTTGCAGTTAGTTTGTTTTCAGTTGTTGTGTTGAAAGTTGCTCTTTTGTTTTTCACAAGTACAACAACAGGGTCTGTATTCATTATGAGATTATCTCATATGGGAGGGTTCATGAGACGATTTTCTCTGCTGTATTTTGGTTAAAGACAAACTTTCTACAGGTTTTCTATGTTCTTTTAAAAACTGTTGTATCTGCATGCGTATTTGTAGACAGAATTAATTCTCGGATGTGAAGTAGGCTCAAAACTGCATGTTTGACCTCATGAAAGCTGCACTGAGCTCAAACAAATAACAGTAGATCCAGCACATGCTGTGCAAAATTGTATGTTGTGGGTTACATCTACAGGGATCGCTGCTTGTGACCAATTTTCTCATTACCTGCTACAGTACAATTACAGAGCTGAGTGCTTTAGCAGATATTGCTCCATAAAACCTATTGGAGGTCCTTTGTGGTTTTTTTGAATAAAGTGTGTCTGTATAAACAGATGCCAGTTTTAAAGCAAAAACATCTGCATGTCTTAAACTTGCTGGATCTCTTTTAAATTAACGGATAGCTGTGGGACTAGTTTTGGCTTTAGGAACTCTGTTTTATTAACATCCAAACAGCCTGTCCTTTACTGGACAGGTTTAAATGCTGCCCCCATCTCAGCCAAACGGATGTAGACAAGGTCAGGTGGTTTTTCACTGCTGCACGCCACATGCATGCACCTTAATGGTCGCTCAGCGGCTTGTGATAACCCATTAGCTTTGCATCCTGGTCCTCTAGTTCCCCGTTAGCTTACGTCACAATGAAATAAAAAAAAGAAAACGCTACACTGACATGATTAACTGTGCAATGAGTTACTTTATACAAAATACTTCAAACATGCTGCTGTGTTGTTGTGTTTTACTGACATAAGACTCATATTAACACTAGTGATCTAATTGCAAGCTGCTTCGGCATGTTTACGCGCATCTACTCTCACTAATCGGATGTGAGCTTTGTTCAGGGTTCAGGCCCGGATCGCTTCATTAGTGAGAATCTGCTCTTCCTCCTGAGTACGCAGTACTAATACCACCTCCCTTTAGACACAATGCTGCATCTCAGAGAGGCCTCCTGAGAAAGCAGCACCATTAAATATTAACAAAATGTGTTTAGAGGATTTTATTTCAAACAGTGGATTTGGCAGCATCTTGTGTTCTGTTCTGTTCTTGAAGATTAGAACTGGGTTTAAAGAAGAGTCCAGCTTTGTGAACAGAATAATTTAGACCTGTTTTTTATGTTCTTTCTGTATTCAAACATTTTCTCTAATTTGCTTTATAAATGGAACATTATACACTGTGAAGAAGCATCTAAGCTGATATGCACTGATATACATTAGGTATGTGTTTTCATAGGCTCATTTTTCCTGATGCAGTACTAAAATACTATGACATGGAGAAATACAATATTCAGCATTACTAAATAGTGTCATAAGACAGTACATGTCACCAGCACTTATGAAGAAGTGCAAATTTTTGTCATTTATTCTTGGACTATTCCATTGTACATTTTAATGAGGGTACGTCTAAAAGTAATAAAATTCTATCAAGAAATTTGTCATTTGTCCTAATTTTTTCTTGTCATTTGTTCTATTGTCCTAGTTTACTTGCCAGCTTCACAATTACCCCCTCAAATGAACCTGACCTCACTCACACAGAGATGTGGTGCATGTGAGCATCATCTCAATTAGGTCAGGGGCGTTAATAGTACAGTGGAAATGAACACTCCTCACAACATCCTCCAGGAATTGCGCCTGATACTGCTGACTGCCTTGGATCTATATTTGGGCCGTGTGTGTATGTGTCAGACAAGACTACTAACCTAATCACCACAAAAAAGTGAAGCGAGTGAATTGTGGACCCATAGGTGGGCCGAGACTGTCAAAGCACAAAGAAAGCTCCTAGCAGGAAAAAACTGGCCCTGGGCAGGTTTTTTATGATACCTTTCAATCAGCAGATGATTCCCAGCTGAAATGACAGGTGATTTGACTCAGCCTCAAATTAATAACCTCATTTTAATAATTAGGAGTGGAGGAGGGAGGAGGAGAGGAAGAGGAAAGCCCTGCAAAAAGACAAGAGCTGGGTGGGGGGAGTTTTTATGCCTTTGAAAGCATGACGAACATGACTGGAGCCTGTAATTGCAGCTCAGGTGATCTTCCCTCTATAACCAGGTGGCATCCAGCAGAGCAAGCACTCATGAGACACTGGCACAGGGATGGAAGCCAAACAAGGAAGAAAGAAGAGGAGGGTGGGGGATAGGGCAAACGGGTGACTAGAGGGTGATGTGGAAATGATTGGGAGCACCAAGCGACGTTTGCTCCCACCTTCTTTTGCCCCCAACCCCCACTGCAGAGGGAATTAAAGAGCATTGTATAAGAAGGAGAGAAGGAGAGGAGGGTGGTGATTTAGAGCATGGCACAGAGGGATGAGGACCCAGCACATTGGAGTTAATTACTGAATAATGAGGGACAATTTATTGTGTTCTTGTTAGAGACAGTAAAATGCTGCTGGATACTGCCTATAGAGAGAAACATGCCACTCTGTTTGTGCTTTATTTAAAATGAGGTGTTTAACTCAAGTTTAATAAAAAGGCCCCATTGTGTTTCACCTAACCTTACAAGCTGAAGGCCTCCAGGGATGATGAGGGAACCTAGCACCTTTACTTCTACCTTTCTCTGAGCTCTCTGAGTGTGCACTAAATCAGGATGAGACAAAGACCACAGAAAGTACATTTGCATTTTGAAACATTTGCTACATTTACAGTTAGTTTACATACTGCTCCGAAGTTTTAGAACCTTGAAATTGGCATATAAAATGTGACGTTTGTTCAAGACAATGCCAAAGGGAGCTTTTGCTTTTACTACACAAATATCTTGACTTTATTTCTGATCTTACATGTCTGTGTGTGGCATTGTTCTCAAAGTTATCGCTGGTGTTTTTGGAGAGGAGGGAGTCTCATGATGTGGTTCTGTTGGCATCTTTGAGTCCTGACCTTCAGCGTGTCCTGGACGGGTTTGCAGCCAAGTGTGAAGTTGCTGGTATGAGAGTCATCTTTCCAAATTTGAGGACGTGGTCCTCTTCCAGAAGAAGATGGAATGCTCCCTTCAGGTTGGGCGTTTCCTCCTCAGAGGAGTGTCTTGTTTATGAGTGATGGCAGAATGGAGCGAGACATGGACTGATGGACCGATGGACTGGGACTTTGTCCACAGAAATTATAGTTGCTCCAATCTGCCACAGTGAAGAAAGAACTCTTATTATTAGTTTTAGTGATTCATCTCGGTTCTAGCCCTCAGCTATGGTCGTCCCAGCAACAACAAGAGTTATATTCAAAGAATTGATGATAATTTACTTTGATATAAAGGCTTATTGCATTTTTCTTAGTCAGCAGTCTCTTACTTGTAGCTAGCTGCATGTTCTCATTTTGGGTTATTTATCATAAAGAAGAAAAGTTCTGCAACCCAAACACATCTGATGAACATGTTTGTCAAGCTCAGTGGTTTGGTGAGACAGTTTCACCTTCTTGATTTGTTCTCGTTATCAGGGAGAATTTCTACAGCAATCTAACAGCCTAAACTCCAGAGTAAGTCAGAAACCTGCATTTTTATTCATATACCAAAGATTAGGGTTTGTTTTTATTAGAAGTATTTCAATTCTGTTCTGTTACTGGTCATCAGAAGCCTAATTTAACTGAATTTCTCAATCTCCCTTCTTTATATCTGAACAAATCTGTGAGGTCATTTTGTTGTGTGATATGTACACGTTAGTGTCAATCTGTAAATAGAACAAGTTAGCAGAAAACCAATCAGTGTAATGGATGGTTAATTGATTTATTGACTGTCAAACTAGAAATGTCAAAGTATTTTTTTCTAGATTCGTTATATGTAAAATTAAGTGGCAACAACATGAAACAAATAATAAATAGGTTACAACATCCATTAACAGTTGTGAGAAGAGTGTAATTCCATTTCTTTGACATGTTAAAAATTTAATTTGACCACAGAAGCAAGTAGGTGTCAGAAAATATCAAATAGAAAATGAAACTTATCAATAAAGCATGTTTTTGCTTTTTAGGTTTAAGGTATTGTAATGATTTCAAAGATGTCATACGTTTTCTGAAGTAAACAGTTACGATTTTAGATATTATCATTAAAAAATTTTATGAATTTGAAAAAATGTATATGTAAAAATTGGTTTTGTCCAATTAGCTTTGGAAAATATCTGTTTCAAGACTCTCACACCATGACCTAGAGTTTATTGTTTTAACTTTCTCAAAGGTTCTTCACACCACTGGATCACTAATCACACTCTGTAAGTTATAAGTTACACGCTGCGTGTCTTGTGACATTGGAAGGGAAAGTGAGAAGGTGCTTGCTGAGTGTGTAGCCATGCTGTGTTGCCCAAATAGATATGTTCCATCTGAGAGCAATGCAGCCTTCAAATGATCCCTACAGACAGATGAGTGCTACTTGAATGTTAATGAGGGCCCCTTTAGACACGCATAAATTAAACGATTAGATGTCTGCAATCATGCAAGGTCCTTAGGTGTCCCCTATTTATGGCATTTGAAACATAGCTGCCTTTATTTACGATGCATCTCCCCCCCGCACAGGCTTTGCCACCTGAGCAGGCAAATGCTGTCAAAAGACGAGTTTTTTAATGACCTGAAAATGAATCACTCTGGCAGAATGGTAAGACGAGCGGAGCCCACCCCTTTTTCACAAACAAAAAGGAAACCTGTGCCATCCACCGACCGTAACATGCGAATGTCTTCAGGTAAAGCTGGGCTCCGCGAAGGTAGGGATCCAGTAAAACCTTTTTCTTTTTTTTTCTGCTAAGAGACATTGTCAAGCCCTGGAAACTAAAAGGGGGCCTCAAAGGACGGCACAGTCTCTGAACACCATCACCTAACAAAGAATCCTCCAGCTCCTCCGTCCACGTGCTTGTCTTTGCCATTTTCTTGTTGCAACAACAGCTATTTTCATCTTCATGATTGCATTAATTACACCTTAACGCACATCTCTTGGCTCCAGTGGTGTTTTCCCTGTAGAAAACAGCGTGTCAAGACTTTAACAAAGGAAGGGAACAGTTTATATACTCAGTTGGCACTTCATTAATCAACATTAAAAAAAAATCAGCACAGCCTGATGATTATCTAGAAGAGTCGAGCACTGAAAGTGTATTGTATTTTCTTGAAATTATTACAGTTCTTTCACGTGCCTGAGTTTGGAAGATTTTAATAAGATTTAGTCTGCTATTTCCAATTAATGACAATCCTTAAAGAGACGCAATAAAATATATGAATACAGCCGAGTATATAGACATAAAACCCCATGATGGACAGTCAGCAAGAGAGGGCTTTTTATTGAAGCACCAGACACATTTTAAAGACATCTCAGAAAGACCCTTTAGGTGCAGGAGGAGCAGCCAGAGTGGGAAGCTTTTTGTGTTTTTGTTCTAAGAGAGAGAAGGGTAGAGAAATTTCGCTTAAGATTCTTGCTTTTTTCCTCTTTTATTTATTAGGATAATGAATTTTCAACTGCAGTGCCAGTTCCACTGAGCCTGCTTCTCGGCCTAATTCTCTGTAACATTTCCTCATTGCCGCTGGGGAACATTATATGAAGGCAGGGCTTACAATACCATCAATATGCCCAAGACGACAATCGGACGTCTCATAGATATTAATGGAAGTGCAAATTAAATCAAAGTTGGAGTGCAGCTATCGGGGCTATAATCAATGCCTTTTGCACAGTCAGATTTAATATGGAGTTTGTAATTTGAGTATCCAAACAAAATGTGCATCTTAATGGGAAAGATGAAAGTAATCCCACATGGGGAGGAAATAATACATTAGCTGCATTGTAATTAGAGAACTGGGAGTGCAATGTTTCCTCAGCTCTGTATTAATGTTGAATAAAAGCTTGATATATTTACAATGAGGAGACGGCTATCAGAATTGTTTTTAAGACACCTCTTGTCACAAGAGACACCTTGAAAATAATAATTATGTTGCAATCATGTTGGGTAAATACATAAAAATTAAATGAAAAGCTGCTTAACCTGTTTTGTCAAGAACATATATGTAGCTTTACTGTCACTATAAATAATAGATGATAAACACTTTTTTGATTATGAATGACTTGATTGTAATTAAAAATCAAGTGTTTTGAAACCGGGATAATAAAAAACATGTGAAACGTGAATTTGGTTTCAATAAATCCCAATCATGCAAATGACCTCAAGCATTTCAATGAAATAATTTATAATATTGCCTCACACTTTTTATTTAGTGGCAATCTTGAGTACTCACAGCTGCCAGATGAATTGACCCCATGTGAAGTCTGCAGGTAGCGTGCTGAGAGCAAACAGCAAAACAGCTTTTCAATGAATAACACATGAGCTAACAAACGGTATCCAACGATCCATCGCCTTCAGCGAGTCAAGTGCAACACAATAACACGGGAATCAAACTTGATGCAACCCCTTGTGATCAAAATGAAACAGCAGTTTTTGTTTGGTCCCAGTGTTTTTTGTTTTTTTTTAAGAAACTCTAGTTTATTTACAAAAATTTGAGCTCTGGGGTATTTATTTATCTATTTATTTACTTTAAGACATATTTAAGTTAAAGCTCAAGTAGGCACTTAGCTTTTAAATATATGGACATAGTTAAAGAACAGATAAACAGATAAAGCTGCAATCTGCAGTTTTCCCTCTTTTTAGGAATTATGTATGATTTTTTTGACATTCCATAAAAGTTCTGTAATAAAATGTAAGTCCGCCCCCTGTCCTGTAGAGGCGCATTTAACTGGGTGCCACTCATCACTAGCCAATAACTTTCTACATCTTCATACATACACCTGTCAATCAACCAAGCATGTGCATGCACGTATCCTAAAGACGCACGGACAGCCGTACGAGTTGTTTAAACATCTAATTTCTATTTCTGCTTTAACGCCCCATCATGTGCAGCCAAGGACGTTCAAACACACTTAGGAAAACTCAACGCTGAACAAATAGACCTTCAGATATTCCCAAAAATTGAACAACTACAAGAGAAACAAAATGAGGATCAACATCAACTCACCAGAAAAATTAGGAAGGGGAGGGGGTGAGTGACTGAGAGCGGGCAGGTTTTTTTTTGCATGAACTACAGGACTCAGATTTGATGACAAGGTCTAATTCTTACATACTTTAAATCTCTACATACAAAACAGTGTGTCTTTAAAGAGGCCATTTCATACACATTTCATGACTTTGTGGTTATTTCTTAAGTATTAACCAGTAATATGAAACATTTTATAGCTAAAAAACACCAGGAAACACTGATTAACAGACCTTTCAATCTGTCTGCATTAAAATTCGGGTGGTTCCGGCTCCTTCCGTCAGGCCTCGAGCAGCAGCTCGTTCATATTCATTATTCGAATTTGCTGGACTCTGATTGGCTAACAAACCAGCCTATGAGAGCAAAGAATACTGTTTCCTGCCCCGCTGCACATGGCAACGTCAGACGTCGTGTCTTCTTGTTTGTTACGTCTTACCCCCAAATTCCACTACATGTGCTCCGCTCCGGCACGAACGCCGGATCAAAAACGTCCCATTGTAGTCAATCAGAGCTATTCCACTTCCTCCGCAGTGCTGGACGTCGGAGCAGGTCCGCAGTCAATGTGCAGAAATCACACCACCCCAACAGGATGGGGTGGGGGTTATGCTAACAGCTTTTAGCCAGCAGCATGCTAGGCGTGGTTTCAACTGCGGGAGCTGCCGAATACTAACGAACAAAGGAGTTGTGACGAAACAGATACAGGCCGTTTGGACTCAGGAGAACTCGGGTTTTATCACCACCTGCGTAGTTTGAGAGATAAAAACTGAAAGAGAAGTTGTTGACCTGTTTTCACACCCACTATGAAGGTAAGAACACCTGTGGAGCTAAAATATTCAACAGAAACCTCAGAAAAACTGTTTTTAAAGGAAGGGCCTCTTTAATTACCTCTCAACAGCTCAGTACATTTACAAACCAGTCCAGTTTGTAGCACTCTTTCTTTTGCCCCTTTTCCACTAAGGGTCTGATGTTGTGAAGAGGATGACGAGGATTTTCCATCATGTTCTTCATCCTCCTTTGGAAAATCAATTCAATTCTTCATGTCACTTGCTCCGATGCTCCGCCCCCAACAGGTGACTGTAGGTGTGATCACACTCTCCACAACAGTCTTATAAAAGGTTTTCAACATCTTGCTGCAAACATTGAAGGATCTCAGCTTCCTGAGGAAGTCCAGTCTGCTCTGTCCCTTCCTAAAAACAGCATCACATTGTGTCTCCAGTTCAGTCTGTTGTCCAGGTGAACACCAGGTATTTATACTCCTCCACCACCTCCACTTCTTCTCCATGATGGAAATGGGTTTTAACATGTTGCTGCTCTTCCTAAAATCCACAATCATCTTTGTCTTGTTCACAATCAAGATGAGATGATTGTTTTCACACCAGATAATAAGAATTAATTGCAGCAAAGAAAGTCACAACCTTCTGATTAGAAAAAACACCTGAATGTTGAAATATAAACTTGACGACAAGAGAAAGGAAAAAATACTAAAACTCTTCATGTCTGGTTAAATTACAATTCTAAATTGATCATATGTTCAAGTGGGTTGTTGTTTGTTCCTGTTTGTTTTTGTCTTTGAAAGCCTCATTTGAATTATAGATGTTCTGAACTGACTGACCCACTCATTTAGCGTTGTTCGCCAGTCATCTCGTGTGTCATAAAGGTTTTTGTGTCTGTAAAAATCTCTGAAATCTACAGTTGCTACTACACGAGTCACGGCTTCAGCAGATTTGTTTTCATGTGATCAGTTAAAGTGCTCCAATTCATTAAGTTAGAAGTTCACCAAGAATATCTGGTCCCTGTTGCAGTCACATGATAACATCAGCTGGTCTTTAAGGAGGGTAACATTTAACTATGAAACACTTCTGTAATGGGTAAGTAATAACATGTTGTAATCCATCAATAAAGTGTATTGATATTGTTAAATGTTAATATGTCATCTATAAACCCTTGAGTCCTCCTCTCACCCAGACAGCCTTCGCCACAACAGAGACTACCTCATGATACGATCCGGCATCGACCCGGGTCTCCCTCTGAACGACTGCTGCAGTAAAATAAAGAGCAGAGCATTAATCAAAGTTAAGTTGAAGTATGAGGGTGCAAGTGGCTTTTTTTCTGCCGTGGAACTGTTTAGCACAACAGCACTTTGTACAACAGGGTCCCTCTCTTCAATATAATAGCCCCAATAGCAGGTGATAAATAATGGATTCAAGATCACTTACACCTCATGAAGCAGCTTACTGCATTCAAGAGATCATGTTTAGTCGCTCAAATGACAGATTCAGCTCTTTCAGTGGAAAACAAGACCTCTCCAATGGGCCTGTGAAAGAGGTTAATGTGGTGAAAAACACAACGGCAAAACAACAGTTGAGACACTTCCACTAAATGAAGGCAGTGAGTGGCTGGAAAACGACCTACAGGTGAAACATTCAGTGACCATAAGTTTGTAAAATTAGTGTTTCTATTGTTTTGATGGGATGATATGATACTATCATACAGACGCAGTACACCTGTCCAAACAAAAACAGCTTTTTAATTATTCATTTGAAAGTTTTTATGTAAATTCTCTTTCAAACAACTTGTTTAGTATAGAATTTGTTGTCTTTCAGCTTTGACAATGAATATACTTGGAACAAGAACTCTAAATAATTAAAATCTAAATGCGTTTGAAATGTTACTCTCAGCTATCAAGCAGCATTTTCCTGAACATATTTATTTATCTCCTTTATGTTTTTAAGAGCTTTTTCACATATTCAACCTAAAGTGAAGGACATTTAACAGTCTGCTAACAGATCTGAAAGTTCCCAAACATTACGTTTAGATGAGAGCAGATAATGATAACTTCTTACAGCTTCACTGTCGGAGTGTTGCAGCTGCTCAACTTACTGCTGCCCCTCACTGATGAGACAGAGGAACTGCCCGGAAGTGCTGAAGTTGTCTTCTTGAACAAATACTGCCAGGATGTGCTCCACACTGTGCCAAAGTTTTGTATTTTACCAAAAAGAAAGAAAGAAAAAAACACATGAACTGATAAGAATCCTAATAATTGCCAACACAGCTGGAGATAAAAGGCACAGAGCAGCAGAGTGTGATCAGATCTCTCTCCATATCTTAATGGGATCCTCTCACACACCATTCTCATTAATGACCAATCCCCCAATTATGTAAATCAGAGAACGGTCACTAACACCGGGAACTTGAAGTTGCTCACATAAACAGCAACAGCATCATATTGCAGCGAGCGCTAATTGGCCACTACTTTTCATATAATTGCAGTGACTGGGGTCGTACCCTCGGCTAACCTTTCATTTAAGTAGCCTTTCTTTTAGCATAAAAACAGTTAATGGATCGATTAAAACGGTGACCAAAAGCACCACTTGCAGGAACCATTTTGGTGAGAAAGAACTAGAGAGGAGGACTGAGGTGCTGCCAGCACATATGTGTGTGAGTCCTGAAAATAAAGAGGCGACACTGTTATGCAAACAGAGCAGTAAAAGTCAAACTAACTGTATAAAATCAGGAAATGAACATTGTTGTATTTCACATTTTAAAAAAAGTTCTTTTACAGTGTACATTGAAAAACATACTGATGAATCTGTTCATCTCAGTATTTATTCATACTTGCAGTTAAAATCATCCAATTTGCAGCAGCGTGCCAACGGTGTGAAATGAATGTAACACAAATGTGCATCAAACACTGTGACAGTAACACGTTCAGCATTATGTAAATATATTTTGTTCTACTCTACAGATCATTTTGAGAATTTTTACATTTTTTATTCACTAAAAATATAAGTTGTATCTCTGGAACCAAACTGGATGGAAATGTGAACATAATATCAAAGTTTGTTTTCAATTTCCAAATTTCACACGTTCAGTTTGTAGATTTTTCAGCTACTTCTTGAGCCTTTTTTTATGACTAAGTTCAAATATTTGAAATTTACAGGAAATTTGTGGACAGATGAGCTCCCTTTAGTCTGACGTGTTGCATTCAGTATTCATCAGTAAAATAAGATCTGCAGATTTACATTTACATTTTAACCTGAGCCAGGATTTACAAGATGTTTCTGATTCACATCATGTCATTTGGTGCTATTTGGAAAAACACAGATTTTTTATATGAGAAAAGCTTTTAGCATGTTTGTTTAAGGATGTTCAATTGAGAAACTTTGGTTTTTATCTTTATGATAATGGAATGAGGAAAAAAAATTCTGCAAATTTAAATGTTTATACATTTTTGTCCAGACATGGAAAATACTAAACACAAATTCATTAGATCCTTTGTCAGAGACTAACTCCAAAAGAGTGAAACCAGAAAAGTTTCCTCTCTTCATGTGTCGCTTCTACCAGAGACTTTGCCCACCCTCTATGACTAAGTTATGCCCTGTCATGTAGTCAGAGGCTTCAGATGCCAAGTAGACCACTGCAGCTTGCAGGTCTGTCACTTGAGCCAGTCTACCAGCAGGGATATCTGACAGCCAGCGCTGCACCAGAGGCCTCAGATCCTCTGAGTGGATGAGAGGGGTGTCAACAATCCCCCTGAAAAAAAAAAGAAAAAACACACAGTGAATGAAATCAGAAGGCATCACAGTGCAGAGCCACAAGTGACAGCGTTGTTTCACAACCACTACTTTGGTGACATAAATGAAAACCAATTATCCTTTGAAGACCGGGTGTGACACGGAGTCTGATATTTACTGTGAGACTGGGGGCGTTTTATGGAGGGACACGTCTCTGGAGGAGCTCACAGGTATGATGG
>SSNP01000215.1:221440-240136 GCA_006937955.1 Pachypanchax playfairii | reverse complement strand
CCCCCCCCCCCCCCCCCCAGCACGGTCCAAACACCAACACCTGCTTTTCAAGATGCGGTGCGCTCTAAAATGTTTCTCGTGCGTATGTGGGTCAGATTATATAGATGTTACTCCCGAATAGTCGGGTTGAGTGCAGGTGGAGGGGGTAAAGGGGTTCTGCGCCGTCACCTTAGAAATAGATCAGCTGCTATTAAATTCATCAATGTGTGGAATGATATTTATAGCACGAATAACGTGACACACGCACCCAAGAGCCATCTGCATATTCACCATCTCTCAACCTCGTAAATATAACGCTGTTCCTCAGAATGAAACAATCTCAAGCCTGGATAATTTGATCCTAAATTTTTAGAAAATGAATGTATCTGCCAGCGTAACATTGTATTCAAAACCTGTGACACATACCGGACCATCTACCCTGGGAGACGCAGCACTGTCACAGTGTGATGGAATGATCCATCTGTGTCTTCTCCTCGCAACGATCACTGCAGTCATTTTTTGCATCGGGTTAAGACATGCTTTACAAAAATACGTGCAAAATTAGAAGCTGCAAACAGTTTCAGGTTTGATAAATCACACTGCGCCTGGAACGCCCACTTGTTTACATGTTCTCCTCCAAATTATTCATCAAGGGCAAAGGCGCAAAAATGACTTTGTGCGTCTAGCGGCAGGTTTAACAGGCGCGTCGTTAGTAAATCACCTGCTGCTTGTTTTTACGGCCGCTGAGCAGTTTGCACCTGTTTTAACAACCGAAACCTTCGATAAATCAGACCCACGGTGTTCAGCTTTGATTTCTCACAGAAATGTGCTCAAACTTCTCTAATGCAGTCAAAGTATTTTGGTAAATGTAACAAGGATTTACATGCGCTGGTATCAGCTGTATGTCCAAACAGCTGTCCTTCTCTCACATATCACAGCGCTTCTGTTTGAATAAATATGTCCACATGTCTGTCTGAGATGACTTCTGACTCTTGACACTATTAGTGTGACAGTGACTAAAAGCCAGAAAGCCTGAATCATTGTTCAATGTATCCTGTTGCCTTGATATAGAATTCCAACATTTGGCTAAATTAGCACTTCCAAGGAGCATGTGTGACACCCTGGTTAACATATTCCACCTCAATTATATTTCTCTTCAGCTGCCCTGTTATCTGGAACCTTTCCTGGCAATCAGAGGTACTGTTTTCCCTCAGCCAATTTTCCAGATAATGCAGCTTATCACCGCTGCCACTAAAGTTGCCAATGGAATCAGGCTCCAGTCAACCCCGTGAGCGCTAATTGTGTCCCTTTTTTATGCATATTTACCGACTGTCACTTCAAAGAAATCAGCGGCCCATTGAGACACCCAGTTAGTGAGGGGAGGACGAGAGACAGAGAGAAAAAGAGAGAGAATTGCTTCTTTGTAAATTAAAACTAGCAAACAAGCTGCAGATATATAAAGCTGAGAGTGTGAGGGCTTTGTTCTGGGGCTCTGACTGGGTCTGGTTCGCCCAGAGCCACCGGATGGATTTGATCAGGGATGGCTGGGGCTAAGGGATACTCCACTTAACACTGGCCCCCTCCCCCACGCCATCCCCCAATTCCATACTGTCCCAGTGCAACACACACAGAAAGCCCTGCCTGTGTTCTCCTCCTTTCTTCCAGCTACACAGACAAATAGATACAAACAAGGCATTATTGTCGGGGCAACACTTGGAGTGAGGCTGCAGATCTGATTCCCTAATTGAACTGAACAATTAGAGCAAGCGCTCGTTTGATTCCTCCCTCAAGACGTCATCTAATTAACCACTGATGCATTGTTTGAGGACTTAAATGAATGCATCATTCTCAAATGGAGCTCTTCGTCTGAAAGCAAACACGCTCATCACGACCCTGGTTTAAGCCTCTGAGTCCCGCGTGACGATGAAACGGTGGACCGGCGTGTTCTGGCACAAATCAGAAGAGTAGACGCCACTCACGGTGAGATGCAGTTGACTCGCACTCCTCTGTCGATCCACTCGGTGCCCAGCGTCTGAGTCAGTTTCACCACTCCAGCTTTAGATGTGTTGTAGGAAAGCTGCTTCTGAGGATGAGGAACTAAAGGGTGACAAAAAGAAAGTAAAGGGATCTTTATTCTAGTCAATCCTTCTATCAGACACAATACATTTAATAACAAAGACGTTTTATTTCATCAGCTATTTTTAAAAGAAATTAAAACCTCATTCATGTTGCTTTATACAACATAATAAAAATCAGGTGTTGAGTCAGTGTAATGCAGAAATCCTGGACCAGGGCAGGACAGGCCTCCCTGTAGCTGCAGTCAAACATTGTCAGATGGTTCAGGATGCTACAGAGTATCTTCAGATCTGAACGGACTCTCCACAGCTGCCAGAGTTAAAGTCATGACAGTAACACGTGTCCAGAGGACGACGTCTCAGCTTTCAGTCACATATCTGAAGTCACACTTCATCTGTTTGTTGTGTTCATCCCTGCACACGATCTCAAACCAGAACATTTATTTATAATTCCATTGAAATAAAAAGCTACAGAACATATCAGAGGGTTGGAAGTCTTCTGTAACCTCTTTATCTGATGCTCTACTTTCACTTGTTTTTTAAATAAATAACTGCATTAAACTTCTCATTAAACAAACAGCTTATTATCTTCTGTATACTAATTACAAGCTAAATGATTTCCCTTATCTGAATTACACATTAAATTCTTTACTTAAACATGGCTGAGAGTATGTTATGTATTACAGTATATGTAGTTTCTTGTGAGTGCTCTTTTCCATTCGCTGTCGGGGACTCTGCAGATGAAGTCATGTAAAATTAATTGCTCATAATGCCCAGTTATGCTCTGTCCTCAGCAGCAAAAGCAGGGAGCCATTTGTTTGCCTTGACCATCACAGATGCTGCACGCTGCATGGGATGCCGGGACAGGGGCTCGTTTTCTGCTGGTTGATTAATCATCCCAAGGAAGGCTCCAAGTTACATACAACTTTAGTAGTTAACCTCATCACCCGCCGATCCAACTGCCAAATGGCTTCAGTGTGAGACCGAGATGATAAATACTGGCCAGCTGTGGCGAGGCAGAAACCCAACCTGAGGAAGACTCGGCTGGAGCATCCGGAGGACGCTGATGCTGTATGTTCAGGATGGAGGCAAAAGTTAGAAAGTGATGAAGAAATAAGGAAGGAATGATGACATGGGAGCTGAGAGCAGAGCTGAGAGGGTTTGTGCAGCAGCGTAGAGGGATAGCAGCGGTGTATAAAAATGGGTTGGGTTGGGCCGGATAAGGCTCGGTTAGGACCTCAGAGGAGCAGGCGAGGAGGAGCAGAGCCCAGGGCTTACATGCAGATTGAAGGTGAAATCCGACTTATCAGGACAGGAAACACAGCTCAAAATGCCTAACAGCACTAATCCTTACTCAAGACCCGATGATAGGGCCCCAAAATACCATTCAGAAAATGCCTTCATCCTTTAAATAAACTTGCATTGATGTTTTCACCGTCTTAAAGAGCAGTAATCCCCAGAGAAGTGAAAAGGAGGCAGAAGGAGCGCATTCTCCAAAGCCCTCCTTAACATTCACCCTGCTACTTATTGCCCATTTCAAGTGGGAGAAAACATGTTCTTATCAGACACGTCTTTACATTCTGAATCCTTCTGAGCAGATCGAGTTCAAATGATGCACTCGTCTCAGTAAAAGGTGCAAGTCTATGTTAATGTGCAGCTAAAATGTGCAGGTGAGCGTTAAAGCATCTCAAATATCAGTGAGATTATCACCCCCCCCCCATCAAGTTGTCTGAAACTTGTCTGTATCTGGTCATCTTTCAGAAAAACATGAGTGTGTGTTTGTAAGAATGTCAAAGCAGGACACACACACACCTTTTTTATCCAGCAGATGGACAAAAAGCTGTCACTCTGCATTTTAATTGGACGTTTATGGCTGCATTTTGGGCTTCCACTTCACTAGTACGGGTCCCATCTGATTACACATTATGACAATATTATAACAGATGTCCAGAGCGATAAAGTAAACTCCTGAAGGACTGAATGTAATGTGAGTAATTGATCATTTTCTTTATGCCAGCCTCTATTTACCAGCATGCTCCTGTTTTACAGATTGCCCCTGCAGTCGAGACCGAGGCCCATATGGCACGGCGTTTTACTGGCGATCTGACTGTACTGCTGATGAAGTGTTGCTGCTCCTCTGGAGGAACCTGTTGGAGGAGGAACATTACAGCGGCGCTGAGAGTTACACGGCTTTTTACAAGCTCTCAAACTCTCAAAGTGTCTTCCGCTGTTCAAACAAGGCCGCTGGCACAGGTTGGCATTTTGCCGCTGCACAGGAACCCCCCTTCCAAGTTGGACCTCAGGTTGCCTTCCACATCCTCCAGACAGCTCCGCAGAGAGGGGATGTTTATTATGATGCAAAACTGCCTGGATGAGATGCAATCACAACACTTTGTTTCCAGCTCTGGATGCAGCTCCATACAACAGTTTAACTGGGTAGAAGTTTAAAAGGAGAAAAGCTGCTTAATCCTGTTCAACGTTTCTTTTTGGTGTTTTATAAATGGAAAAACAGCAACAAATCCTTTCTGTCTGATGAAAATGATCTAATGTGATGTGCAGTTCTTCACCTCTCAGCCAGACCTTCCACACCAAACAGAGAAATGAAACCCAGATGCTGAGGGGCTCCAGCGGGTGAGTAGAAGAGAGGGAATGGACTCACTCACCTATTAGACTGGCCATGGAAGCTGTGTTGATAATCTTTCCGTATCCTTGCTTTAACATCACACGACCTGCTGCCTAAAGCAAAGATTCAGACAGAAGAGACTCAATAAACACCTTCTAAACATTAGAAACGTCCCCTGAGATAACTAAATCCTCACAGGGTCATGTTAAAGAGAAGTATGTGGTATATTTCGATAAATGACGTCATGTTTTAGAGTTCTGGAGTTAGATGACCAATCAGGAGCCGTCATTCATCCAGTAGATTTGACACAAATAGAAATCTGTATAAAAATGTTTCAGCACAAGTTATTTACATTTTACTCATTTGTTGTTAAAACAAAAAATCCTCTTTATTACCAAATTAAAAAAAGAATGATTATATATGACTTTCAATAGCAACATGCCAACTTCAAAATGGCTTTTATTAAAACAACGTCCAAAAAGGTGAAGAAAGATTTTTATTAATGACTTAAATATTTGTTTTTTGGTATAAACACGACAGAATGTGTTCAGTTTTTAATGTTTTTGTCACTCTGGTGCTTCAGTGAGTCTCAGTAGAAAGACGACACAATTTTTATACAACAGATCCAAGTTTTAGATCCTGATATATTTCTTGGACGTTGTTGTTTTTGTGTTAAAATCTGTTGTTTATTTGTTAAATATTGTTGTTTTGTTTTATTATAAAGCCAGAAATCAAAGTGACGTTCATGTTCATCTGTGTGAGGTTTTTGTTTTTACTTTACCACCATTATAAAAAGTATATTTATGTAATAATAATAATATGAATTCTTTCTATTCTCCCACCACACAGATTAACTCTGTGTATGACGCACACACCTGGCAGCACATGAACGTCCCCCTCAGGTTGACATTAAACGTCTGGTCCCACTCCTCTAAACTGGTGTCTTCACTGGCTGAGTTCATGTTGATCCCAGCATTGTTGCAAGCAATGTGGATCGCTCCCCACTTGGAGACAATGGTGTCCATTATCCTCTGGACATCGTCTGATTTGCTGATGTTAGCTGTGATGGATATGGAATGAATACCTAACAAAAGAATATCCAGATTGATTGTTTTAGAAAAGACATGCAAAATAAATATAATCCATACATATTTAAGCAAATAATAAAGTAAACAAGTTAATAATAAATGGCTTTTTACCTGCTTTAGTATGTCAATAAAACAGTAAAAAAATATCCTAACAGACGTTCTGAGGAACCCACTGGAACATATTTTCCTTTAGTATACTGCCATCTGCTGGCTAAAAGATATAATCCTAATCCTCAAATTATAATCCTAAACCTAAAGAACGTGTTAGTCTTTCTATTTTATTGCTGTGTTATTAAATTGAATTGCCTGAATAAAACCTTCAAGAGGACACTTAGTCATCTATTAAGTTTATTTTATTTAAGAAAATTATTATTTAAAATTAATAAAAGTTATGAAATGTCAATTTAAAAACACTGGATATAGAATGAAATTGCTTCTAAAGAGCTAAATTTCAGGGAATCTTGCACCTTGTTCAGGACGTGTTATTTGTGAAACACCATTTCATTGTTTATCCTAAAGAACTTCAATGTACAACATTATAATACAGTTTTTGAGTTGAACCAACTGGTCTGAACATCAAATTCTATGTTATAAACATGGTGAGATTTGTAGAAATGCAGGATTTTACAACCAATAGAGTGACTGTTAGTTTAATGGAGCTCATGTTGGTGAGGATGACTCTGATGTGAGGGATCTGCTAGAGTTCAGGATGGGTTCCAGAAATAAGACGTCTACTGAAACCTCACGAGTGTCTGACACTCACTAACTTTCTGTATCCGGGGTCACTTATCTATCATGTACACTACTAACAAAACATGAAGGATATTTGGCTTTTGGATGTAAAAAGTTCAAACTACAGAGATGTTACATCATGAAAGTAGAACATTTCATTAGAAGCATGTGATGATGATTTCATTGTCTCAATTAACTGAAACATAATCCATCAACAGCTGGTGAGTAAACAACAACAAAACAAAGTTAAATCTCAGTAACATGTCATGTGACCTTCGGCATCAACTACAGCTGGACATTGACGTCTCATGATGTTCACAAGATGACTTGTCTGCTGAGGTGTGACATCACACTCTTCTTGAAGGTCCTCAGGTCCTTCAGGGGTTCAGAGTTACGAGTCTCTACATAGAGACTCAGCTGATCCCAGAGGTTTTCTATGGGATTCAGGTCTGGAGAAAGTCCAGGTCCCTTCATTCCAGGTCCCTCAGTCTCCAGCAGCTTTTCCCTCATGACAAACATCTCTGAGGTCCACCAGTCCCTCGTCCTGCAGAAGTGCTCCCCGCAATATGACACCTGTACCTGGTGGTGTGTTCAGGTACCCTGCAGGTCGTCTAACACACTGACCACACTGTAAAAAACTGCTAATGGTCTGGTGTGACACTCAGTTCCTTAAATGTTCCTGGAGTTGAGGGACCTTCATAATCTGGTTCCACAGGACTCTGTTTACAATGAAGCATCATTTGCCACTTCCATCTGAGAACTTCCTGTTTAAAGTCTTATAATGACGAGGTTCTGTTGAGCTTCATGTTAAACAGCAAGTTGTCTAAAAAGTAACATTGAACAGATGGACATGTTAATTCAGAAGTTTAGAGAAGGTCACATGAAGGTCACCTGGAAAGGTTAGAGGGAGTTTTAGATTCACCTGAAGTTTCACCATAAAGTTGAACATCTCTAACTTTTTGTGAGAAGTGTTTGTATAGATTGTACCAGTTTATAGTAGAACCTACATACAGTGTGAGTGTATGAGGTGAATCACAGCTTTGTATTAGCAGCATCTCCTCTCACTCGTTCCCTGCAGGTGTTCATGTTCCTTCACCTCCAGTTCTTGTTTTACACCTTTTAAAACATCTCATTCAAAGTGAAGGACCTTCTGTCTGGCTGAAGGTTCTAAATACTCTGAAGGTGGATCACCTGAGATAAACTGAAACTCTTCCTGGTTAAACTCCTGCTTAATGCCATGTTTTCACCTTCTGGGGGGGGGGTTCCCCACATCACTTCATGTATTTTAAATTCAGACATTGTTTTTAAGTGGACATGGTTAAAGAGGCCCTTCCATTAAAAACGTTTTTTTTTAGGTTTCTGTTAAATATTTTAGCTCCACATGTGTTGTTACCTTCATAGTGGGTGTGAAAACAGGTCAATAACTTCTCTTTCAGTTTTAATCTCTCAAACTACGCAGGTGGTGATAACACCCGAGTTCTCCTGAGTTCGAACGGCCTGTATCCTAGCATTCTGCTGGCTAAAAGCTGTAGCATAAGATGTAGCAAACAGGAAGACACGACGTCTGATGTTGCCATGTGCAGCGGGGCAAGAAAACAGTATACCCTGCTCTCATAGGCTAGTTTGTTAGCCAATCAGAGTCCAGCAAATTCAAATAATAAATATTAATAAGTTACAGCTCGAAGCCTGACGAAGCTTCACACAGATAGATTAAAAGGTCTGTTAATCAGTGTTTCCTAATGTTTTTTATATGTAAAATGTTTCATATTACAGGTTAATATTTAAAGCTGGAGTGCGTAACTTTTACATGTCCGTGGATGTCCGTTTCAGCCAAGCCACTATCAGAGGAGATGACACAATGCAGATTAAGCCGATCGGCTCCTCAAACATCTCATGGTATTTTTCAATATATATCATTTTTACTTTGCGTGTCGACTGCGACATTCCCGCGCTGTCGCACATGAAATTACGTCTTTTATGTCACAACAAGAAAAATAATAAGAAATAGAACGCAGTGTCTCGTAGCAGCCGGCAGAACGTGAAGGTCGACATGGCGGAGAATCCAAATAAACAGCCGAGAGACACTTATCGGGAAGTGGATCCTACCACGAAAAAAAAAAAAAAATTCCTGGACGTTCGGCAGAGGGACTATTGGCTAAGAAGGAAAGTGACCGAAGGAGAAGGCAAACGCGAATTTGTATCGGCGTCGCTTTTCCTCGGTGGAGAGAAGAGATCTGGCTGATGTTCAGGGGTGCACATAAGTGGTCCGCAGGTCCGCACACACTGTCAAAATATAAAATGCGCACCAGATGAAACCCAGAGCGCCGAAGTTCCAGCTGATCAGCTGATTCTGTCTCTATCTGTGTCAGTTTGTGTCTGTCAGTTTGCCAGTGTAACGGTTTTTCAGTCAGTCAGATCAGTGCAGCTGACTGCAGGATTCTGCATCGTGTCAAAACTGAAAAAATTCACTGAATAAGACAAATAGATCATTGTGGCCCCAACAGCTGACTAATAAATTTCAACACCAAACTGTTAAATGTAGATTAAAGTGAACAATCAAACCTGTAAACAATCCAACCTGAACTCTGAAGGTTTTTTTACCAGTATTTTTATATTTTACTGGTTTCTCTTGATTTTTTCAACAATGAAATGATATTTATTGAAACAAATATAGAGCCAGGTAAAGTAAACAGACTGAATTTGAAGCTTGATTAAGACAGATACCGGTTGGAATAACAACGGCAAAGATAAAGCGGTGGCAGCTGGGCTTACGTCATATGGAAGCGCCAGCTTTATTGTTGTAATGACGCAAAAATTCCGCTAGGGGGCGACAGAAGTTACAGAAGTTACGCACTCCAGCTTTAAGAAATAACCACAAGGTCCTGAAATGTTTATGAAATGGCCTCTTTAAACTCCTATAAAATATCCAAAAACATGTTTATGTGGAAAAGTTCTACATTATTTTTTAATCTGATGGTTTTATGAGTGTTTATTTCTACAAACATGTAAAGTTGTCTTAAAGTTTACTTTTTAATTGTCATCTGATCTTTTGAACTGTTTCATGCACTAAAAACCACTAATCTTACAGAGCACTTCAGTTCAGGTGTTGCACTTATCAAACAAAAGCAAAAAAAAATTACTCTTGTTTGATTTTCCTTCTTTGTGACTATTTTTACGATAAGCTGCAGAAAGGTGACGATGCAGAGGCAGAATGGAGTAAATAAAGTTGAATGTTTTATGGTTTAACTTTAGTAAGAGCACCAGCTCCCTACAAGCCCGATCAAGCAGGTATAGAACATGGATGGATACGTTTTCTCATGTCAGATCAATGCACCTTACCGGTTGACTGTCACTGAATATTCAGCTTTTGTTGCACCTGCACAAACATAAATAAAAAAGTGTCCTAGTTGTCAACACGGTTTACCTTTAAGAGACAGCTCCTTAGAAACAGTCTCAGCTTTTGCTTGATTCATGTCCACCACGGCCACCTTGGCACCAGCTTCACCCAGTGCATGAGCAAACGCTCGACCGATGCCCTGCCCTCCGCCTGTCACATATGCCACCTTTCCATCGAGACGCATTCGATCTAGAATGGAGCGCCCTTTAAGACCTCGGAAAACTTCATCATCAGTTATGTTACTCTAACAAAGAAGAACCAACACAAAGCTTCGTTCAGGGAGAACAGTGTTACTAACAGAACATTATTAGAGAGAGAGTCAAGAGGTACCTGAGAGGCTAGAGAGACTCGTCTAATGAGGCTGATGCCATCTCTAAGAGGGACAATGACCTATAAAACACAAGCATTAGGATTGATTTGAATGACAAACTGATCGTAGCTTGAAAAGGTCTGACACATACCTGTTCTACTCGTGGATCATTAGAGATAAACTGGTTGAATTCTCGGAGTGCCAGCCCATTGCTATCTGTGGTGTCTTTAAGGTAAACTTTTGCTTTGAACAGTGAGTTATCTACACACAGAACCCCTTGAAATCTCAACAAGTTGTTGTCCATAATAAAGTTGTAGTAGTTGATGTAATTGTTCTTGTCAGCATCGATGAAGACCATGTCAAACTGCTCACCTGCAGCAGCCAGTTCCTGAAACAGGACAAGACACAATTACAAAACTGGCACGTGTCCCCTAAAATGTCAGAGTTAATCTTTGACTATTCTGGTTATACAAAGAAACTGACATAGCAAACACAGGGTACAAATGTAAGGAGATAAATAGATGCTAAGGGTCATTCTGCACCAGGTCACAAAACCCTTACAAAACATATCCCAAATTGTCTTTAATATAAAAAAGAAGAAAAGCTCCAGCTGTTTAAACTCCCATGACTTTACAATTACTTTTAGCAGGAAGTTGTAACATTGAGCTTCTAAAATCAAAAAAAATTATTTTGTTTTGAGTCTTTTAAAACTGTTAATTGTGATTTTCTTGAATAAATTGAAAAAACAGCAGAAATGTTGAGAGAAAAGCTGCTGCTGAATAAATTCCTACTTGGACTGTTCTTTCCTTTTAAAATCTGGAATTGTTTATTACTAACATGGTTTTATCAATTTATATAAAAAGATGATTTTGTTCCCCAGAAAAGAAAAAAAAAAATCTACAATCTAAAACTATTTTATACAAACAGATTCCTGTTTTGCCTTTAACTGGATGGTAAATTGAGATTTCTGCTTCTATTTGTCCTGCGTTGACCTTAAACGTTCCGATATGTGTGGGGTATCCACAGAGCAGAGCCGTCTTCTGGTGCTTATACATTACACCCACCACATGTACAACAAAGACAAACAGAACAGCTGTGTCCGATAGTCTATGAACTACAGCGCTGAGGACAAGAGTCCAACATTTATCTGTCTGAATGTTGCTTTTAAATGAAACAAGTTACAAATCTGGGGTGGACTGGACTAAAGATGAGTTTTTTTAACAAGGGCAATGTCCTGTTCGTTTACGTGGGGGGGGCGGGGGCACTTGCACTGGAACCAGTCAAGAGGGTCAGTTGGTTTACTTAGACTAGAACTTCTGGGTTCAACATGTCAAGTGCTGTCAAAAGGGAAATGTACAAACAGAACCATGTAAGATCATAAAGTTCTTTATAACAATGTTACTACAGCAGGTCCAATCAGTTCTAATAAAAAATACATCAATTCTTACCCTTGAAGAGTTTGTTAATCTATTGATTACATTTAAATTCTGATTAAATCTGTTGATTTAATTTGAAATAGCTTATGAACAAAATAATTAATGGCAATTACAGCAGCTTTATGAGAATCTGTTGTTCGTGGCCTCGTTTAGACGTTGCTGCTCAATGGTCCAAGATTTTCCACAAAGGCGCCATGTAAAACCTCTGCATAGGGTTACCAGCATGGGAGGATACCCCAGGGGAGACACATCACCCCCCCCCCCTTCCATAAAGTGTCCCCCCAAAAATCCTAATCTATACATTTTAAAAAATAATATATTAATATTTATTATAAGCACAATGCAAGCAGTGCAGGAGTAAAACAACGTGTTTCGTAAATATTTTCCTAAACTGTGTCACACAGTCGGGTCAACTTGCAGCTCTGCGTTTCACTGTGACGAAGCTGGTTGGTCATTTAGAGCTTGTTTAACAAGCACTAGGCTGGAACCAGAGCGGTCAAGTCTCCCGTTTTCACCGGGAAACTATTTTATGTTTTTACACCCTTTTTCTCGCCGTTTCCTTGAAAATACTATCAAAATGTATCATTTAAACACACTGTTCATGTTAAAGTTATATATATATATATATATATACCTATATATTCCGGAATAGCGCTACAACTGGTGGCAGCTTGTTGGAGTAGCTCTGTGAGTTAGCTAGCACTTGCTAGCATTTTTTGTTCTTTTTGAGTATTTCTTGCTAGTTTTTTCTTCTGGAAATATTTTCTAAAAACTTTTCTTCTGATTTGGGTGCCGTGCTGATTGAGTTTTTTGCTTGATTTGCCACTTTTTATGATGTGTAACCATGGCAACAAGAGACTTGTTTAAATGAAAGATCAGCTAACTGACATTTCTAAGGCTGAAATAATTCTCAAATTGAAACTCTGGATCCCTGATGAGATAAAAAGTAGAAGACATGGATGCAGAACAGGAACAAAGTAAAGAGAGAGAAAGAGGAAGTTTAAACCTTCACTTTTATCAGTCATATTGACAAATGAGAGATCTCTTTGCTAACAAACTAACAAACATCATGTGTTTTACTGAGACATGGCTAAAGGAACATATCCTGGACTCCAGCGTGTCTCTGCCTGGCTTTCAAACAATACGGGCAAACAGAGATTTGAAGAGGAACAGCAAAAGAAGAGGAATTTGTCAGCTGATCAAATCTGCAAGTCAACTGTTGGGGAAGCAGCATCAGAGCAGGTGACATGAAGAAGCTGAACAGACTTACAAGGAAGACTGATTCTGTCCTGGAGACTGAACTGGAGTCTCTTGAGTTGATTGTCCAAAGGAGGATGAAGAACATGATGGAAAACCCTCATCATCCTCTTCAGAACACAGTAACTCAACAACAGAGTGTCTTCAGCCAGAAAATTCTTCATAATCCGCTGCAGCACAGACCGTTACAGGAGATCCTTCCTGTCCACACCTAGAACCCTCTACAGGAGATCCTTCCTGTCCACACCTATAACCTTCTACAATGGCTTCCTGAAAAAGAACTGAGCTACAACAACACTTAATTTCCCTTCGGGGATTAATAAAGTATTTTTGGATTTTGATTTGATTGATTTGTGTTTCATAGTTGTAATATCTTGTTGTATTTTTGTTAACACTATAAATGTATATTTTTGAAGAGTAGGTTGATGTTGAATTTTTCTTGAAAGTTTTCCTTTTAAAGAGGCCCTTCCATTAAAAACGGTTTTCTGAGGTTTCTGTTGAATATTTTAGCTCCACAGGTGTGAAAACAGGTCAACAACTTCTCTTTCAGTTTTAATCTCTCAACCTACGCAGGTGGTGATAAAACCCGAGTTCTCCCGAGTCTGAACGGCCTGTATCTGTTTCATCACAACTCCTTTCCTTGTTAGTATTCATCAGCTCTCGCAGTTGAAACCACGCCTAGCATGCTGCTGGCTAAAAGCTGTAGCATAAGATAGCAAACAGGAAGACACGACGTTGCCATGCACAGCGGGGCAGAAAACAGTATTCTTTGCTCTCATAGGCTAGTTTGTTAGCCAATCTGAGACCAGCAAATTCGGATAATGAATATGAACAATCTGCTGACGAAGCCTGACAGAACGAGCCAGAACCACCCGAATTTTAACACAGACAGATTGAAAGGTCTGTTAATCAGTGTTTCCTGACGTTTTTTAGATATAAAATGTTTCATATTACTGGTTAATACTTAAGAAATAACCACAAATGTGTATGTAATGGCCTCTTTAAAATTCTGTAACTTGTTTTGAGCTCCAGTTTCACTTTAAATTGATTTGATTGATTATAGTGAAAATTAAAACATATAAAGGTGTATCATGACCTCCAGTGAGAACTATTATGATGCTGGTTGAACATAGAAAAACCTGTTTACAGATAAAATGTGGATAAATACAGAATGATGTTATAATAACATGAGTTAACATGCCGATNCATGAAGAAGCTGAACAGACTTACAAGGAAGACTGATTCTGTCCTGGAGACTGAACTGGAGTCTCTTGAGTTGATTGTCCAAAGGAGGATGAAGAACATGATGGAAAACCCTCATCATCCTCTTCAGAACACAGTAACTCAACAACAGAGTGTCTTCAGCCAGAAAATTCTTCATAATCCGCTGCAGCACAGACCGCTACAGGAGATCCTTCCTGTCCATACCTAGAACCCTCTATAGGAGATCCTTCCTGTCCACACCTAGAACCCTCTACAGGAGATCCTTCCTGTCCACACCTATAACCTTCTACAATGGCTTCCTGAAAAAGAACTGAGCTACAACAACACTTAATTTCCCTTCGGGGATTAATAAAGTATTTTTGGATTTTGATTTGATTGATTTGTGTTTCATAGTTGTAATATCTTGTTGTATTTTTGTTAACACTATAAATGTATATTTTTGAAGAGTAGGTTGATGTTGAATTTTTCTTGAAAGTTTTCCTTTTAAAGAGGCCATTCCATTAAAAACGGTTTTCTGAGGTTTCTGTTGAATATTTTAGCTCCACAGGTGTTCTTACCTTCATAGTGGATGTGAAAACAGGTCAACAACTTCTCTTTCAGTTTTAATCTCTCAACCTACGCAGGTGGTGATAACACCCGAGTTCTCCCGAGTCTGAACGGCCTGTATCTGTTTCATCACAACTCCTTTCCTTGTTAGTATTCATCAGCTCTCGCAGTTGAAACCACGCCTAGCATGCTGCTGCTAAAAGCTGTAGCATAAGATAGCAAACAGGAAGACACGACGTTGCCATGCACAGCGGGGCAGAAAACAGTATTCTTTGCTCTCATAGGCTAGTTTGTTAGCCAATCTGAGACCAGCAAATTCGGATAATGAATATGAACAATCTGCTGACGAAGCCTGACAGAACGAGCCAGAACCACCCGAATTTTAACACAGACAGATTGAAAGGTCTGTTAATCAGTGTTTCCTGACGTTTTTTAGATATAAAATGTTTCATATTACTGGTTAATACTTAAGAAATAACCACAAATGTGTGAAATGTGTATGTAATGGCCTCTTTAAAATTCTGTAACTTGTTTTGAGCTCCAGTTTCACTTTAAACTGATTTGATTGATTATAGTGAAAATTAAAACATATAAAGGTGTATCATGACCTCCAGTGAGAACTATTATGATGCTGGTTGAACATAGAAAAACCTGTTTACAGATAAAATGTGGATAAATACAGAATGATGTTATAATAACATGAGTTAACATGCCGATGGCTGCAGCCTGCAGGGCATGTTACAAAAGAGCAGAAGAGAGAGAAAAAATTTAATTAAAAATGTTTTCCCCTGATCACTGAATGAATGTCTTTCAAACAACCAGCGCACAGCACACAGTGATCAGGGATTCTTTATTTTATTATTTCCTTCTAAAATTATAGAAAACTGCATGTTTTTATGAGGATATAAAATAGATCATGAGAAAAAAAAATTCTCCAAAAAATTGCACTTATTTCTCATTTTTCATGATGCGTGAGGCGACACGATGCAACAGCTCAGTAAAGATGTTACAGTCTACTCTGACTCGAGGTCCAGCTCATAGAACTGAATCCAGTACCGCTGTAGAGGTTCTGCCTCTGGATCCAGTCCTGGTCTTTCTCTCCAGGTCCTCTAAAGCAGCAGTTACAGCTGGTAGATCTTCTCCATCCGGCAGCTGCAGTTGTAGAAGATGCAGCTGGAGTCTCTCTGTGTTATCATCATCTTGGAAATTAGAAGCTTTTCCAGAAATTTCTGAGCAGATTTGATGATCAACACACAAAGTTTTGGAGATACTAGATGAGACACTTCTGTTACCTGATAAAGCGTGCCGTCAGCTGGAGGATCTTCATAACAACAACGTGAAATTGAGTGATACATGGAAGAGCTGTTCAAGCATCTCACCACAAAGATTTTTGTAAGATGGTCATCAATAGACCAGAGGAAGGTTCTAACACACTCGTATGAAGACAGGAAGAACTCTGCAGCCAGTGTACGACAGCAAATTACCTCATATTCTCAAGGACTTATTAAGTTACACATGCAGCAGCTGTAAGAACTTCATTTAGGAAACAGGACCACCTCTAAATGTTCAAGAACTCCAGATTTCATAGGAAACGGGGAGATTCGTAAATATAACATGTTCATATGATGGTTGCGATCGGGGCTTCGCTTAAGTTTTGTATAAAAACAGATTCAACAGGTGAGTGAGAGACGTACAGAATATACAGGAATGACAGTAATGACTCCTCACCTTTAAGGTGTCCATGGCACTTCCTGTCTTGACAGTTATCTTCTTGCCATGTGGAGATTTGTCAAAAATGGGCTGAGCAAACTCTTTCAGATACGGTTCCAACTCACAGGCTACTAAGGATCCATCCTCAGGAAGTCCCTCAGCCATGGACAGAGCTCCATAACCAGTGAACATTCCTATCTCTAGGACCCTTTTGGCTTGACTCATGTGGATCAGCATCTTCAGAGTCTGGCCTAACAAAAATACAAACAAGAAAGTGTCATCTCTAAGCAAATGAAGCATCAAATGCAAAGCCAATAAGCAGCAGAGACATTAGTGATCTACCTTCAACGTGGCCAGTAATGCACTCTTTGGGAAGCCGAAACTTAGTTTTGCCCTCCTTAAAAACTTGATCCCAGTCATGAGAAATGGTCTTTCTGACATGACACAGTGTGTACATTTTAACAACCAGCGATCCCATTAAAAATATTGAGTCACAGATAATTGTGTGTAGAAATGAACGTCATACTTATAAAGCTCCGCTAGAGGTTCACTTTCCGGTGTGGTCATTTTCTCCAAGTAGTCATCCAGCCCACTGGCGATGTCCAGAGCCTTGTGTAGGAGACTTTTCAGCTCCTCTGGAACAGTACCACATGATGCAGCTATGTCCTTGGCTTTTGTTAACAGATCCACAATAACTTCCACTGGGGTGTCTGGAACTACAAGAATAACGTGCATTTTTACCATGTAAGTGTTTCTGCATTTGGCAGGGCTGCAGGTATGAAAGTCATCATCGAGTCAGTGTTAAGCATCAATATTTGAAAAACACATAAAACTAAAGAGAAAATCTGGAAAACTAAGAACTGTTTTCACAATTTAATCATAGAGTTGCAGAAATGTATGAATTAAAGTGCTGAATTGTATTTCCTAGTGAAATCTGTTGCCATGCCAGAGATGCTGTTTCCCCTTTGTTGTTTTGTATTTCTAAAAACTTCTGCAAGTAAAGATCTGTATTTGTCCTGGGGACAGAATATAATCATTAAAACAGCGTTCCCTGGGCTAAGTGGTTCCATGACACATATTCTTATCATTTTTCTAAGCCAAAACTTGCGCATTTGGCAGAAGACACGCGCGGAACTTAGACGGGAAACAGATTTCGGCACAACACCGGTGGTCTCATTCAGCCGGTTAACGAAGTGAATGGTAAATGAGTTATAAACAAAAATCATGACTTCCAAAATGTAGGTACCATGCAGATGTTCTATGTGCTGCAGATGTTCTATGTGCTGGTGTTTGGATCATTAACCCACGTTGTTCTGTGACATAAGACTTGGACGCAGGACTCACGCTGAACTCAAACAGTCAAGATAACGCGTTGGGTCCGCGCGCGTGCCCACCCTGTGTCCATATTTTTTAGACCCCCTCAAGGTGAAACAAATTAAATAACATTCTTACCTTTTTCGTGAAACATGTTCGTTGTTTAGGGGCGTGGATTGTGCGGCTGGCAGTCAAGGTGAGAGTACGTGCTGAGGAGAAAAGGTTCAGTTCAAGCATGAGGGAGGAGGAGCTACTGCTGCTGTCCACGACACGTGAAAAATGCAGTTACCAAACTTCACGTGGCACGTGACAGATTCGTTCGTGTTCCCACGAATTTTCGCTGCCTTTGAAGGTTGACAGTCGAGAGGCACGATGAATGATTTATTATATAGCAGAGTTTCGACACGACTTTTTGTCTCGAGGCTGAATATGAACAGAAGAAGCTGTTGAAAATCTCAAAAATGTCTCGAGCGCTGTCGAGTTTGAGCTCGAGCAAATGGAAATATTTCACAGTAAGAGACTTCTTGTAAATTCACCAGCTGAAAATAACTTTATGTCCAACTATGTCCCTCTGCTGTCAGTCAAACTAAAGCTGCTCATCTTGATAAAGGTTCATCCTAAAATATCTCCTACCTGTCCCCCCCAACCTGTCCCTGCAGTCTGTCCCTCAACCTGTCCCTTCAGTCCCCCCAACCTGTTCCTGCAGTCCCCCCCAACCTGTCCCTGCAGTCTGTCCCTCAACCTGTCCCTGCAACCTATTTCAGCAACCTGTCCCTGCAGTCCCCCCAACCTGTCCCTGCAACCTGTCTTAGCAGCCTGTCCCTGCAGTCCCCCCCAACCTGTCCCTGCAGTCCCCCCAACCTGTTTTAGCAGCCTGTCCCTGCAGTCCCCCCCAACCTGTCCCTGCAGTCCCCCCAACCTGTCCCAGCAAACTCTCCCTGCAGTCCCCCCAACTTGTCCCAGCAAACTGTCCCTGCAGTCCCCTCACCCTGTCCCAGCAAACTG
>SSNP01000215.1:202827-221414 GCA_006937955.1 Pachypanchax playfairii | reverse complement strand
CGCCCCACCAGTCCCCGCAACCTGTCTTAGCAGCCTGTCCCTGCAGTCCCCCCCAACCTGTCCCTGCAGTCCCCCCAACCTGTCCCAGCAAACTCTCCCTGCAGTCCCCCCCAACCTGTCCCAGCAAACTGTCCCTGCAGTCCCCTCACCCTGTCCCAGCAAACTGTCCCTGCAGTCCCCTCACCCTGTCCCTGCAGTCTCCCCCCCAACCTGTCCCTGCAATGTGTTTCAGCAGTCTTTCCCTGTAGTCCCCCCTAACCTGTCCCAACAACCTACCTCTGCAGTCCCTGCAGTCTGTCCATGTGACTGTGACATATTTTAGTCTCCAAAACACTTCAAGCTCACATCTTGTTTCTTATTGATGTTTTCAGTTTGTCAGATAGTTGTTACATTTCTGTAAAAGCTGAATGACCCTGATCCCAGACAGACACAAAAACAAAGTTTAGAACAATAAGAAACAGTAATACTGAAACAAAAAGATGTGACCAAAGAATTTCCTTTTCTCTTTTAGAACATGTGAGAAATATCTTCTTTAACCATCTTTTCCTGATGCCTGTGGATTTTGACATAATTGTCAAGAGTTGACTGAAACGGCTAGACCATCCTTTATTTACAACTTTAGCATATTCTGACACATTTTATCAACAGGGTATATGTTGTGAATGTAAACGTTTGGTATCTGTAAAATTGACTGAATTAGAACTATTTTTGTTTGCTAAGCTCAGTTTGCTGTGGCAGCCATCTTTAAGGGAGTTGACTCCAAAAGATAATCAGTTTTAATTGTCAATTAGACTGAGAGATTCATTAAATCCTGTGTCTCATGAGATATTTTGCAGACAGATAAACAGGGTTGACTCCACCAGTTACATGTTGATCTGTATGTAGCACTAGCAGTTTGACTCTCCTGTAGCTGATAACTATGCACACAAGAGGCTGTTAAAATTCCTCCTTGTGAACTGACCTGTTTGTGCACAGAAAGTCATGTAAGCTGTAACATTTTGTACCTTTTTTTTCAGTTTTGCTGCTGAGCAGTGGCTGTGTAATTTTACTGTAAAAACATGTTCAGTGTTTCAAAGAATTAGAGCTATTGTATAAAGTGGTTAAAAACTGGCTCTACAAGTTGTCAGTAAACTATTTCTTTTTCATAATAGAGTCAGTCAGTTCCTATACCCACTTATTCTTGTTCACGGCCCAAGGAGCTGATGCCAAAGCTGGACGAGAGGCGAGGTCACACCTGGACAGGTCAACAGTCCATCACAAGGACACATAGAGACAGAAAATCAATCACACTCATTAACACCTACGGACAATTCAGACTTGCCTCAAGCATTTTTTGGTTAGTGTGAGGGAGATGAAGTCTCTGGAAAAAACCCACTTAGAACAGGACCTGCTAACAACTGCAGTCTAATAATAGAATTATTTAAGTTTGGTTGAATCAACGTCACTTTGTCAGATTTCTGCCTCGAGGATAAACCACCATGTTTTTAAAAATCAGTTTTGTGGTTTTCATTTAATTACTTTAAAGTCACTTTTTTCAGTCTTACAGCACAGAATGAAAGATTTAAAGGTTCTGTATCTGCTATTATTCACTTTTCAACATTTGGGATATGATAAAATCTTACTTTTAGTGTTATATAGTCTTAATTTGTCCGGAAATATAACTTATATTCTTGACTTATTCTCTGACTAGGAAGTAAAACTAGGGATGCACTGATACCAATACTGATATTGGGTATCGGCCCTAATACCATCTGATGTAATCAGATCAGATCAGAGCAGGTGACATGAAGAGGTTGAACAGATTGATGAGGAGGGCTGGTTCTGATCTGGTTCTGATCTGGAGTCTCTTGAGTTGATTGTCCAAAGGAGGATGAAGAACAGGATGAAAAGCCCTCATCGTCCTCTTCAGAATACAGTAACTCAACAACAATGTCTTCAGCCAGAAGCTTCTTCAGATCCAACACAGAGATTACAGGAGGTCCTTCCCATCCACAGCTAGAACCCTCTACAGGAGGTCCTTCCCATCCACAGCTAGAACCCTCTACGGGAGATCCTTCCTGTCCACAGCTAGAACCCTCTACAGGAGATCCTTCATGTCCACAGCTAGAACCCTCTACAGGAGATCCTTCCCATCCACAGCTAGAACCCTCTACAGGAGATCCTTCCCATCCACAGCTAGAACCCTCTACAGGAGGTCCTTCCCATCCACAGCTAGAACCCTCTACGGGAGGTCCTTCCCATCCACAGCTAGAACCCTCTACGGGAGATCCTTCATGTCCACAGCTAGAACCCTCTACAGGAGATCCTTCCTGTCCACAGCTAGAACCCTCTACAGGAGATCCTTCATGTCCACAGCTAGAACCCTCTACAGGAGATCCTTCCTGTCCACAGCTAGAACCCTCTACAGGAGATCCTTCCCATCCACAGCTAGAACCCTCTACAGGAGATCCTTCCTGTCCACAGCTAGAACCCTCTACAGGAGATCCTTCCCATCCACAGCTAGAACCCTCTACAGGAGATCCTTCCCATCCACAGCTAGAACCCTCTACAGGAGGTCCTTCCCATCCACAGCTAGAACCCTCTACGGGAGATCCTTCCTGTCCACAGCTAGAACCCTCTACAGGAGATCCTTCATGTCCACAGCTAGAACCCTCTACAGGAGATCCTTCCTGTCCACCGCTAGAACCCTCTACGGGAGATCTTTCCTGTCCACAGCTAGAACCCTCTACGGGAGATCATTCCCGTCCACAGCTAGAACCCTCTACAGGAGATCCTTCCCATCCACAGCTAGAACCCTCTACAGGAGATCCTTCCCATCCACAGCTAGAACCCTCTACGGGAGGTCCTTCCCATCCACAGCTAGAACCCTCTACGGGAGATCCTTCCTGTCCACAGCTAGAACCCTCTACAGGAGATCCTTCCTGTCCACAGCTAGAACCCTCTACAGGAGATCCTTCCTGTCCACAGCTAGAACCCTCTACAGGAGATCCTTCCTGTCCACAGCTAGAACCCTCTACAGGAGATCCTTCCTGTCCACAGCTAGAACCCTCTCCAGGAGATCCTTCCTGTCCACAGCTAGAACCCTCTACAGGAGATCCTTCCCATCCACAGCTAGAACCCTCTACAGGAGGTCCTTCCCATCCACAGCTAGAACCCTCTACGGGAGATCCTTCCTGTCCACAGCTAGAACCCTCTACAGGAGATCCTTCATGTCCACAGCTAGAACCCTCTACAGGAGATCCTTCCTATCCACAGCTAGAACCCTCTACGGGAGATCCTTCCTGTCCACAGCTAGAACCCTCTACAGGAGATCCTTCCTTTCCACAGCTAGAACCCTCTACAGGAGATCCTTCCTGTCCACAGCTAGAACCCTCTACAGGAGATCCTTCCTTTCCACAGCTAGAACCCTTCAGAACGGCCTGTATCTGTTTCATCACAACTCCTTTGTTCGTTAGTATTCATCAGCTCCTGCAGTTGAAACCAAGCCTAGCATGCTGCTCACTAAAAAGCTGTCTGTTAGCATAAGACGTAACAAACAGGAAGACACGACGTCTGATGTTACCATGCACAGCGGGGCAGGAAACAGTATTCTTTGCTCTCATAGGCTAGTTTGTTAACCAATCAGAGTCCAGCAAATTCAAATAATGAATATTAATGAGTTGCTGCCCGAAGTCTGACGGAACCAGCTGAATTTTAATGCAGACAGATTGAAAGGTCTGTTAATCAGTGTTTCCTGATGTTTTTTCGATATAAAATGTTTCATATTACTGGTTAAAACTTAAGAAATAACCACAAAGTCCTGAAATTTGTATGAAATGTCCTCTTTAACACTCATTAACTGCAGCTGAGCAAACTGTTAGCTACAAACACAAACAGATGATTACTGCGGTGTTGTGTTTCACACTGTTATATCTCACCTCATGAGAACGCTGTGACCCCCCTCAACCCAGTCAAACCAGTTAAGGAAGCAGCTCAGATAGTTAGACGACAGCAGCAATCAAAAGTTGACTTGTGAAAACTTTAAACTAACAACTGGCAGGAACCTTTTATCGGGTTTATAAAATGTTGCAATCTTGTAAAGATTGGTGAGTCTGCTTTTTATAAATTCTTATACAAATTGTTTTTATGCTGTCAAAATCAAATTTACATTAGTCTTATCCCAGTTAGTAACCTCATTTAATGATTAACATCTACAGTATGTATTGGTGTATAACAGAAGTAAGTCAGCAAAGAAAAAAAGGTGTTACCTTACAATTACACAAAACACATGTAATGGCATGTGATGAGGAATTAAAGGGAAATGCTCCTCCCTTGTCTCTGTGGCATCCTCTGAAAACTGTTCAGTATATAAAGCCACTCCAGGAAGCCTTATCATATTAACTGTCACAAGCTCTTCCAATATCAGCAGCTTACAGTTAAAAAAAAATGGGGAAAGTTCATCATAGCGATGCCAAAGAAAAGAAAACTGAGTTCAGCTTGGTGCGAGTCAAAAGTACATGGAAGAGCAAACTAAGGAAAAAGATCAATAAGGACACAGAGTGTGTCTCAGCTGCAAAAATGTGAGTATAGATATGTTTTTTTTTACTCTTTAAGGTGCCAAAATAACTTAAACAATAACTGCAAAATATAATCCAATTGTTTGGATCATTCTGTTGAGCACATTCTTTATCCTCTTGCCTGCTCATGTTTTGTTTAATGCAGAGTTGAGTTTCCATTAGGCAATGGTTCCACCCATTAAAGTGTGCAGGAATAAATTTAAAAAAGGTTAAAACTACTACACTGTTGATCTACTGCAGCACTATCTGACACATGCACATTGACATTTACACAATGGTGTTACATGTGCATTCAAAAATGGGTCAAGGTTACAAAACAGCTGCTTCTGGCAAAATTCTGTGATTATAACACAAACCAACAAAAAACAAAACATATTTGATATAAAAAGCTATGTTTTTTATAAAAGAGGGGGGAATTTGAACATTTATTTTTTAAATTCTAACATTAAAATCAATATTTGTAAGAACTGAGTTGGGTGGGGGTTGAGGGCTTTGATATAATAGATGCAGACTGGCTGATAAATTACATTAATGAAAACTAGATCATCTTTGAAACAGGATCACATCAGCTGTAATGCCAGTACAGTTCAGACCTCAACTGTCATAGAAAATATCAAGTCCTTCTGTTGGGCACAATTAAACATGTTGTAAAGGTTGTTGTGCCATTTATTTTACACCTCAGTCAGACATTTTTTGTATACATTTTCCATAAATTAAGAAATGCCACTAAAAGACTAAATGAAATGTTGGTCAGATGAGCTAAGCAACGTTGTGTGCACACGTTTCATTTTGGAAATCAAAAACCACCAAAACACCAGCTGTAAGTTGAGCAATAAATTTGTTTTGGGCATTGTTCAAGTTTTATTCTTATGAAACCCATTCTGTCGAAGGAGTGTCCCCACAGGGATCTCAAATCTTTCCAAGAACCTGTTGAGGTGAGATTCAGGCACCATGACTAATTGAGTTTCTTGAAGTAGTTTTACTAAACTACATCAATAAAACCTGCTCACTTTAATAATAAATCATTTAATCGTCATTATAGAGAACTTGATTGAAAAAAGTTTTTTTCAAAACAGTGAAAACCTTTTGTCTTATTGTCAGAAATTTTTGGACATTTATAACATGTAATGTGTTTGGAACCAGTAAGTTAGATCCAAATAAAACTCTTACGGGAAGGGAAAGAAAAGGAAAAGGAGCTGCCTCACAAGTCAGACTGGTTTCTAGTGTGACTCAGTCTGAAACATGTCAGATGATACGATGAGTGAAGACACTCTGTGATGAGTTGGATAAAGGATAATCTGATATTCTTAAACTCTGGGATCTCCTGGATACAGTGAAAGGTTTGTCAGACAAAAACCATAAATCTTTTCAAGAACTTTTAGTGGTTAAATATAATTGAAATTGTTTTTATGAATTGTGTTAGCTGCTGTCTGGAGGCATGTTTTCTGTGGCACTTTTCCAATTTAAATCTTGCGTTTTGTAACCATCGATCATGACCTCCACCCTAGAGGCTCTGCAACCATTGTTGTTTGCAGACTGCAAACACAAGAGTGTGTTTTATTAGCATTATGTTAAATGTACTGTTCTTTACCCTAAAGAAAAAGTAAACATTTTAAATACTGATATTTTATTTCTAGAGTTGTTTTTTCCTAAACATTAAAACCTGGATCATAGTGATCTTTTATATAAACTTTATAGGTTCTACTAAACTAGATAAACACTAAATTTCTATACTTAAGCTTAGTAGTGTCTATCACTGGATCTCCATGGCTCAGAATCCCAATATAACTTAATTTAATTTCTTAAATATTCATGTTTCTAAATTTTATTAACATCATTTGATGAGAAGTTAATAATATAGAACGTATCTTATGAGGTTAGTGTTAGTTATCATCAACTGAAGGTCAACCAGGATCAAGGTAGCGGTACCTAAAGATGCTGAGGCCCTAAAATGTGCAGTCAATCTTTTCATCATGTACACACGTCATTTAACATGTTATTAGGACATTTGCCCAAGAAATCACAGCTTTTTAAATTTTTGTGTTTTGTGCATCAGCTACGAGACCACCACAAAGAGGGGTACCTCCTGGACCGTCATCAGTCCCATCACCTTTACTTACAAGGTAACCGAGACTCATGGCTTACTGGATCCAAGTAATGACACCCTCCTGTTGGGCCATATTACTGACCCACAGCAGGTAGAAGACATCAAGAAATCAAACAAACCCATCAGGCGATTTGTGGTCATTGACCAAGAAGTTTTTAAAATTTACGGCCCCAAGGTGACTGAATACTTGGAGGCCAATAATGTGGCGTACAAACTTTTGGCTCTTCCAACCACTGAGGAGAATAAATCCATGGAAACTGCCCTGAAGATACTAGATGAGGTTAACAACTTTGCCCTCGATCGTCGGACCGAGCCCATTATCGCCATTGGTGGAGGAGTGTGCCTGGATATTGTGGGCTTGGCGGCTTCCCTCTACAGGAGACGCACCCCTTACATAAGGGTCCCTACCACACTTCTTTCCTACGTTGATGCCAGCGTAGGCGCAAAGACTGGAGTTAACTTTGCAAACTGCAAGAACAAGCTGGGTGCCTATATTCCACCAGCTGCTGCCTTTCTTGATTTGTCATTCCTACAAAGTGTTCCACGAAGACATATTTCAAACGGGCTGGCCGAGATGTTAAAGGTATGATTAAGACCCTGTCCATTCATATCTGATAAAAAGCTACAATTTGGAAATAACTGCAGTGAATGTCTTGCTTGGCAGCTTAACATATTCTGTTGATATCAATGGCAGATTCATATGTTCAGTCACTATAAAACAAATCAGTAAAAAGCCTTGTACGTATTCATTGTCCATGCTTTGTGTGTTTACAGAAGTTTCCTTTCTTTCTTCTACTCATCTGTAGATGGCTTTAATGAAGCACAAGGATCTTTTCAAGCTTCTTGAGGAACACGGTTGCATGTTGTTAGACACTAAATTCCAGGCTGACAACACTGTATATGGGCACAGCAGCATAAATGCTGCCTCACAGGCAACACGTATAGCCATTACAACCATGCTTGAAGAGCTTGCCCCAAACCTCTGGGAGGATGACCTAGACAGACTTGTAGATTTTGGACATCTTATAAGTCCAGCATTAGAAATGGTAAGTTTTGTTTTTTTAAGTTTTTTAGCAGATAAATCTGTCGTTTCCAACCCAAAACTTGGACTTCTTTGTCTCTACAGTAGACGACATAAATGTCAGTTTGTCATTTTTTGCTGCAAGAACATCACAGGTTCAACAGGTTTCTTTTGTGTGGAATCTGCATGTTCTCCTTGTGCTAACATAAATTTTTTTTCCGGGTGCTGTTGTTTCCTCCCTAAAACCAATATCATGCATGTTAGGTTGATTCCAACTCTAAACTGGTTTGAACGTGTGCTTACATTATTGGCCCTGTGCAGATTATCAGCCTGTCTGGGGTCTACCATGTCTCTCACTCAGTAGCTACGTTTACATGCGCCAAATTTCCCCAATCTAATTCAAATCTTGGTCGATCTGAATTCCCAAATCCCTGTTTACATGGACACTAACTGAAATGATCTGATCATGCCATGAGTACACATGCACCAAGCACTCAATCAGGTTAAATGAGTTGAGCATGCGCACAGCGAGTTGTCTTTCCGGGGGAAGAAAAAAAAGTAAACAAACTCCGTCCTTTCTGCATGTCTTTCCCGCCCCATCATGTGCTCGAGCTGACTCACGTTATCCCCAATATGGACCCTCTGCGGGTGATTACCTTTATGTTTGGGTTTTTACTGGTCGCATTAACCAAGCTTAGAGGCTGAATACATATTGCTACTGCTCCTCCGCCACAGGAGAGGAGAGCAGGATGACAGGATGACTGCACCAGCCGACCACTTCTGTTTACCTCCCGCTATGTTTTCTACTTGGGTCTGCGAAAGCGGAAAGACGTCACGCTGAAGTTGTACGCATGCGTAGTGGGCTTTTTTCACCCTTTCTTTCCGAATGGGTGTGTACATGCACGTCTATCCGAATGAAGATCGGACAAAACCACCCCTCTCGATCGGAAGTAATTTTAATTCTGATCAGGCTGCATCGGATCAAAACATTCTGATTGACATGTTTACATGACGTCTTTTTTATCCGATTGGGCGTTTATTCCGATTAAATGTGCCCATGTAAACGTAGCTAGTGACTGCTTTATAAGTGACAAATAGCAACAACCCATTCATGATCTCATTCTTCCATGTCCAATGCAGAAAGTTCTTCCCTCTTTGCTGCACGGTGAAGCCGTAAACGTTGACATGTCTTACATGGTTTATGTGTCCCATGAGAGTGGCCTATTGTCAGAGGAAGAGAAGCAAAGGATTATCAGCTGTATGGTGGGCCTGGAGCTCCCTGTCTGGCATGAGGAGTTTACAATGGAGCTGATACAGAAATCTCTGCAGGACAGGCTGAAACATTCTGGTGGCTTAGTGAGAATGCCTCTACCTGTTGGTGTAGGGCAAGCAGGTAAGAAGAGAAGACATACTGATTTGAAGATGTGAAACTTCTTTTAGAGCTTTGATGTAACATATGTCGCTTTGTTTTTGCTCTCCTTTCTTTCATTTCAGAAATTTTTAACAACACATCATATGACATCCTACACAGGGCATACATCAAGTGGTGTGAAGAGCTGAGTGTCTCTTCTGACAGCAACTGTGATGCTTAATTTGCCCATCCTACAACTGCCTTAGTGCAAAAGTTATAGAAATATTGTATGTTTCTAGGCTCAAGGTATTAGATAGTCTGGTGTTGCATGTTCAAGAGGATGGGGAAACTGTTATAGTTATATGTTGACTTGGGAAAAAAACTGTCATTGTATTTTCACGATAAAGGCACAAAGGCCAAAAACAGGGCAGCTGCATTGACAGAGACAGTATTTCAACAAAAAGTCTATTTTATGGAAATCTGAGCCTATAAGCCTCAGTGCTTACCATGATTTCTCTATAAATGGCAATTCAAGTTGTGCAAATGCTGCTTGTCTTGATTTTTAACCTTTTGTTTTTCCTACATTGAGAAAAAATATCTCTTTTTGGATGGGAGACATGTGGTGGGGGGGCTGGAATCAAACTGACAGCCCTCCATTGGCAGTGAGCCACTTTTCCTCAAGCCCACAGCCATCCCATTTTACACTGTTGCACAAAAGATTTTTTTAAGTACTTAAAAAACTTTTAAAGCTTTTAAAGCTACATTATCATGTAACTTCATGAACAACAAAAAGTTTATGACTTGTGTCTTGCTCGTGTAACTTGTTCCATAAAAATTTGTTATTGATAAATAAAATGTTTATTAAGTAGTAGTTTACAAGAAATATGTCTGATTTTTCAGTGTGTTCATTAGAAAAAATGAAAATAAAACTGATTTAAAATGATGGGCTAAAACAATTAAATAGGATTGATGATAAACCTAATATGACAAGAACTGCATAAACATTGTCTGTCATTAAGTTTTTTGTTATTCCTAGTCAGGGACAGTTTCTGTGAAGGAGGAAAAGCTCCAAATAAAAGAGTTCTGTCCCTAAAGGGTCCTCCCTCAGAACCCTGGATGTCACCAGCCGTCCAGGGTTAGGGTTAGGGTCAGGATACGACCCTTGAATGACATTCTTCGCCTCTTACAAGTTGGTGACTGTAACGCACCAATTTGTTGTTTGCCATCAGTGAATAATTATCAAAGGCGCCATTTTAACCGGGGACGCTGGGGACATGTCCCCAGCACTTTTTGCAATACACTAGTTCGTCCCCACCTCTTTCTAGGGATCACTGGATACAGTTCTCCGACAAGTGACAGAAATAAGCTTTATCATATGAGTTAGGACATGCAGTAACTTCATCAGAAGGTAAGAGAGCGTTAAATCACACTTAATTTTATAACCATTATGATGCGGACCTATTTAAGGGGAGCAGTCGGACCTGACATTCACTCATAACCTACTATTATACAGAGTGGGCCATTTATATGGATACACCTTAATAAAATGGGACTTGTTGGTGATATTAACGTCCTGTTTGTGGCACATTAGTATATGTGAGGGGGCAAACTTTTCAAGATGGGTGGTGACCATGATCCAACTTTTGTTTTTTCAATAGGAAGACGATCATGTGACACATCAAACTTATTGGTAATTTCATAAGAGAAACAATGGTGTGTTTGGTTAATGTAACTTTATTACGTTATTTACAAGTTTCTGACCACTTATAAAATGTGTTCAATGTGCTGCCCATTGTGTTGGATTGTCAATGCAACCCTCTTCTCCCACTCTTCTCACACTGATAGCAACACCGCAGAAGAATGCCAGCACAGGCTTCCAGTATCCGTAGTTTCAGGTGCTGCTCATCTCGTATCTTCACACCATAGACAATTGCCTTCAGATGACCCCAAAGATAAAAGTCTAAGGGGGTCAAATCGGGAGACCTTGGGGGCCATTTAACTGGCCCATGGTGACCAATCCACTTTCCAGGAAATCATTGATCTAGGAATGCTCAGACGTGACACCCATAATGTGGTGGTGCACCATCTTGCTGGAAAAACTCGGGGAACGTGCCAGCTTCAGTGCATAAAGAGGGAAACACATCATCATGTAGCAATTTCAAATTTCCAGTGGCCTTGAGGTTTCCATTGATGAAGAATGGCCGCACTATCTTTGTACCCCAGATACCACACCATACCATCACTTTTTTTGTTCCAACAGTCATGGAGGGATCTATCCAATGTGGGTTAGTGTCAGATCAATAGCAGTGGTTTTGTTTGTTAACTTCACCCTTTGTAAGGGTGCCATGGTGGACATGGGTGAGTAGCTAATATCCACCGAAGGGATGTTTGACTAATGCCACTCTTCAGTGACATGCGGCGAGTGCTACGCTGTGGGCTCTTGCTAAATGAAGCTAGGACAGCCACTGATGTTTCTTCATTAGTGAAAGTTTTCATGCGTCCACATGTGGCAAATCCACTACTGAACCAGTTTCACGAAACTTAGCAATCAGTTTGCTAACTGTAGTATGGGAGATGGGTGGTCTCGTAGGGTGTCTTGCATTGAAATCTGCTGCAATGAGCCGGTTACTGCGTTCACCAACACAATTTCGATCTGCTCCTCACGTGTTAACCTCTTCGACATGTCAATGGTTGTGAACGAAAAGAAACTTGTAAATTACTCATGCAAGAATAAAGTTAAGTTAACATCATGCACACCATTGTTTTTCTTGTGAAATTACCAATAAGTTTGATGTGTCACATGACCCTCTTCCTATTGAAAAAACAAAAATTGGATCCAAGATGGCCGACTTCAAAATGGCCACCATGGTCACCACCTATCTTGAAAAGTTTGCCCCCCCCACATATACTAATGTGCCACAAACAGGACGTTAATATCACCAGCCATTCCCATTTTATTAAGGTGTATCCATATAAATGGCCCACCCTTTATAGCCCTTTTACATGATGTTCTGACCTAGAGTAAAACACTGACCAAACAAGCTGTCACCAGTGACAGCCAAGCACCCTGGGTAATGTACTGTATAGACGTTGGTTTGGAAATGGATGGGACAAAGATTAACTACGAAGTTCAAAAAGGACACAAGAACAGGAACCCTAACACAGAGAGAAAGTAAGTGAATCAAAAGTCATTACCATCTCCTCTCTATTTGTTAAACACATTTTATGTTCATAAATGATTTAATCAATTATACATTTATTTTTCCATAGACAATAGAGCTATCAGTACCAGTCCTATAAAATCCTGTAAGGCTACATCTAAATTGGGATCATCTTCTTTTTATGGTCATTGATTTTTTTTTCCATGTCCTGTTTGGCAATAAAGCAGTTGGAATTGTTGTCTGTATACATAGAAATGCCTGACAGGTTGAGTCTCACAAGCTGAGCATGCAGCAATCAATGCAATGTTCTGCTTTTTGATTTTATTTGGATGATATTCTGTTTATTACAACTTTTATAAATCAGTGGACATGGATTAAAAGGACAAAGGAAATGAAGAAGAAAAAAAGAGAAACAGGTAGAAGGAAAGAATATGGGAGAGAGAAAACACTAGAGATCTGTTTCAACACCTGCTGAGAGATAGAAACAAGAGCAGAGACACCATAGCATCGACCAACATCTACATTTAAACACTGATAATGTCTCTGTTGATACAAATTATTAATAACACACTGCTTAACACAAAATGTGCTTAGTGGCAGCTGCAGCCCAAGTTAGTGTCTGTGAACGCCTGGTGAACACCTGTCTGCATGGATGTGCTTGTGACTCCAGGGTTTCTCCATGAAATTGTTTAACTGTGGGTGTGAAAAGCCTCAGCCCTTCCCCCCTAGACCCTGAAGCAGACCACAAAGGAAACCCAAGTTCAAGGCATACGGGCCCCTTCCTCATAGCAGAAAAGCCCAGGCAGACCAACACAGGGGCAACCACTGTCCCCACCCAGTCAAGTCCATCAGCAACCCCCATGGCAGCTGCCCCAAAACCTAAGTACCGATGCCCCAGGGGGTCACGGAAATGGCCCCACAGGCCCTGCCGGCAGCTAGCCTGACCAATCAGATCCTCCTGCTTTATGTTGAAATGCAGAAGGGTCTGACACTGGAGCCGCACACGATCATTTCCACGTCAAACTTTAGGATGGACCAATTACATATCACCTTTGTTGTGCATCATCCTGAAAACACGGCACTAGCGTTTTCCAGCCAGAGCACAACATTCAACATGGCGGACTCGGCTGTGGATGAAGTGTTTACTTCTGCGCTTTCTTCAGTTTTGCAAAAACAGGAAAGTATAAAACCAGAACAAGTAACAGCACTGAAGGCCTTCCTATTGAAAAAGGACGTTTTTGCAACACTTCTGTGGGTATCCGCTTTAGTGTCACATATGTTGCGTCACTTCCGGGTTTCTGTGATTGGTTCTCTCTCTCAACTGGCTAAGCCCGCCTTCAAAATTGAGAGACAGCGGTTCAGCTCCAGGCCCTCACGTCTTTGTAAAGTATTCTGTCAAAGACTTGGGCCTGGTTGATCAGGTAAGCCGGCAGCCAGCCACCCCCGAGTATACTGGGATGCATATTTGAAGTCCAAGACGTGGTAAGTAAGTAAAAAATATTTATTTCTACAGCACCTTTCTCAGACAGAAGTCACAAAGCGCTTCACAATTACAATATGTCAGTAAAAATGACAAAAATATAAGTAAAAGGGACAAAAACAATTTGAAGGTCATAAAAGTGTACAGACAAAACATAAATAGCAGACAAATTTAAATAAAACAGAGTCCTCTTGGGTCTCTGGGAGTTTTGGATGTGTTTGTGTTATATTATGGGATTATTTTGGGGTTGTTGTTCCCTCCTTGTCTCCCATGTTCAGTTCTTTCATTGCTTCTTGTTCTTTGTCTTTGTTTAATTTTTTACTTTGGAAGATTTTGTATTTCCTTTTGTACTAATATCGTTCATTTATTGTTATTGAGGTGAGCTGTTAAATTTCTCGTGATATTCATTTTAGGCCATATCGCCCATCCCACGAGACAGGCCCAAATAATAGAGGGGCATAATGTACGTACTTTTAGACAGAGGGGGAGTCTAAGACCCACCCTGATACATAGAAAAAGACATACAAACATACATAAACATTCATACACAAGCATGCATTCCCACCCTCATGCACACACACAAGGACTCTACAGTACACACCAACACACCAACCCCTACACACTATATACTCCTGGATCTATGTACCAATACCCCTAAAGTGGCAACCAGACCCAGGAGTTGTTTCCTTCCCCTCTGAGGCAGAGTAAAGCAGACCACTTGGAACGCTGCAGCCACAGATTACTGCAACACATCCCTGAACCCCAACCCGATAGCCAGGTCCTTCTCTATCCCCCAGCCGGCAGGCAGAGAATGGGGGTGTAAGAAGACCATGCACCACGCTCCTCCTGCTCAGATGACCTGATGGTGTGGGATGCTCTAATGTGCGTTTAAAAGAGCAATTTGCACCTAATTTACACAGAAAAAATCCAGCTAGATTAACAAAAAAAAAGAAGAACGTTCAAATCTCAATATGTCTCCTAAATATTTTACACTTGGGCGGCATGTAAAACCAGGTATTTCAATAAAATATTCATTAAAAAAAGGCTATACAGAAATGTCCTTAAAGAAAACACACAAACCTCCCACAGTAACTCTTCTAGTGTTTGATTGTTTGTAATACATGATGTGCAAAAGTCCCCATCAACCGAGGTGATTTCTGTGTTCCACTGTGTTAACCTGGTAACAATTTACTGCTTTTCTGTACTTCAAATTGCTCAGCTGTTCTGCCTAGAAAGTTTGCACCACCTACTGTTCATACTGATCAGGCTACAGTCAGTCACTTACAAGTCCTGGGATCACACACACACACACGCACACACACACACACACACACACCCACAAGTGTGTTTTGGTATCCTTATGGGGACCGTCCATTGACTTCCATTGATTTTAGTAACTAGATTTATACCTAACCCAAACCCTTTTCCTAACCTTAACCATTACTGATCTATAACTAACCCTAAGACTAACTAAAACTCTATTCACACCATACCTATAAACCTAACCCCTAACCCTAAAAAGGGGAGTCCCCCTCATGGGGACCAGGCTTCTGTCCCCACAAGAACCCTCGGACCCCAGAAAGATAGTAGATGTCAGGAAACTGGTCCTCAGGAGGTCAGAAATACAAACCCACACACACACACACACACACACACAAGTGTGTTTTGGTATCCTTATGGGGACCGTCCATTGACTTCCATTGATTTTAGTAACTAGATTTATACCTAACCCAAACCCTTTTACTAACCTTAACCATTACTGATCTATAACTAACCCTAAGACTAACTAAAACTCTATTCACACCATACCTATATACCTAACCCCTAACCCTAAAAAGGGGAGTCCCCCTCATGGGGACCAGGCTTCGGTCCCCACAAGAACCCTCGGACCCCAGAACGATAGTAAAAGTCAGGAAACGGGTCCCCAGGAGGTCAGAAATACAAACCCACACACACACACACACACACACACACACACACACACACACACACACACACACACACACACACACACACACACACACACACACACACAAGTGTGTTTTGTTATCCTTATGGGGACCGTCCATTGACTTCCATTGATTTTAGTAACTAGATTTATACCTAACCCAAACCCTTTTCCTAACCTTAACCATTACTGATCTATAACTAACCCTAAGACTAACTAAAACTCTATTCACACCATACCTATAAACCTAACCCCTAACCCTAAAAAGGGGAGTCCCCCTCATGGGGACCAGGCTTCGGTCCCCACAAGAACCCTCGGACCCCAGAAAGATAGTAAATGTCAGGAAACTGGTCCTCAGGAGGTCAGAAATACAAACCCACACACACACACACACACACACACACACACACACACAAGTGTGTTTTGTTATCCTTATGGGGACCGTCCATTGACTTCCATTGACTAACTAAAACTCTATTCACACCATACCTATATACCTAACCCCTAACCCTAAAAAGGGGAGTCCCCCTCATGGGGACCAGGCTTCGGTCCCCACAAGAACCCTCGGACCCCAGAAAGATAGTAAATGTCAGGAAACTGGTCCTCAGGAGGTCAGAAATACAAACCCACACACACACACACACACACACACACACACACACACACACACACACACACACACACACAAGTGTGTTTTGGTATCCTTATGGGGACCGTCCATTGACTTCCATTGATTTTAGTAACTAGATTTATACCTAACCCAAACCCTTTTACTAACCTTAACCATTACTGATCTATAACTAACCCTAAGACTAACTAAACCTCTATTCACACCATACCTATAAACCTAACCCCTAACCCTAAAAAGGGGAGTCCCCCTCATGGGGACCAGGCTTCTGTCCCCACAAGAACCCTCGGACCCCAGAAAGATAGTAAAAGTCAGGAAACGGGTCCCCAGGAGGTCAGAAATACAAACCCATACACACACACACACACACACACACACACACACAAGTGTGTTTTGGTATCCTTATGGGGACCGTCCATTGACTTCCATTGATTTTAGTAACTAGATTTATACCTAACCCAAACCCTTTTACTAACCTTAACCATTACTGATCTATAACTAACCCTAAGACTAACTAAAACTCTATTCACACCATACCTATAAACCTAACCCCTAACCCTAAAAAGGGGAGTCCCCCTCATGGGGACCAGGCTTCGGTCCCCACAAGAACCCTCGGACCCCAGAAAGATAGTAAAAGTCAGGAAACGGGTCCCCAGGAGGTCAGAAATACAAACCCATACACACACACACACACACACACACACACACACACACACACACACACACACACACACACACACACACACACACACACACAAGTGTGTTTTGTTATCCTTATGGGGACCGTCCATTGACTTCCATTGACTAACTAAAACTCTATTCACACCATACCTATAAACCTAACCCCTAACCCTAAAAAGGGGAGTCCCCCTCATGGGGACCAGGCTTCTGTCCCCACAAGAACCCTCGGACCCCAGAAAGATAGTAGATGTCAGGAAACTGGTCCTCAGGAGGTCAGAAATACAAACCCACACACACACACACACACACACACAATTGTTTTTTGGTATCCTTATGGGGACCGTCCATTGACTTCCATTGATTTTAGTAACTAGATTTATACCTATCTCAAACCCTTTTCCTAACCTTAACCATTACTGATCTATAACTAACCCTAAGACTAACTAAAACTCTATTCACACCATACCTATAAACCTAACCCCTAACCCTAAAAAGGGGAGTCCCCCTCATGGGGACCAGGCTTCGGTCCCCACAAGAACCCTCGGACCCCAGAAAGATAGTAAAAGTCAGGAAACGGGTCCCCAGGAGGTCAGAAATACAAACCCATACACACACACACACACACACACACACACACACACACGTTTAACTCTATTTATTGTACAAGCATTTAAAATTTATGATTAATTTTCATGGAAATTTTGTTCTTCTAATTAAAGTTGGTTTGTTTCTTGGTCAAAATAAACAGTTCTTCAGCCCATGCTTAAGAAGGTTCAGTTTGCATTTACTAACTCTGTACTTAAATTCACAGTACAATGTGTCATTAACTTCAAAAGTGGTATAAAACAAAACACATTAAAGACACATTTTACCAGATAAAAAGAACCACATGATCATTTTCTTGTGGGTGATTAGGACTGTTGGTTACATACAGCAGGGTGTTGAGAGTATCTGCCTTTCAGCGCACATCGTGTTGTACCAAACAACCCAGAAAACGCTTCAAAAAATGGCTTCTGGTGCATAAAAAAATAATTATGTTTAATGTACATATTTATTTGAAATTGTAACACAATCACATTAATAATTTGTTTCGGTTCTCCCAAAAAAGGATTTGATTTGATCCAACATGAGCTTATTTAGTGTTTGTTTGACAGATAGAGCTACAACAAAATGAGCTCTGATTAATTAAAAAAACAAAAGTAACAAACTAAATGTATTATAATAAAAATAATTTAAAAATGCTATACATCATAATTGATTTTTTTCTGTTTTTAAAGTACAATAAGATTGTGGGTCAGTAAATGGGTTTAAAATACATTTTAGAACATTTGCTTTCAAATACAAATAAATTCTTAGCTTTTTCCTGGAAAATCAACAGGAAGTATTCAGTTCATTTACTTTCTATACTAATAGATTTTCACGACTTGCAAATTTCATTTGTAAAATACACTCTACAAAGAAAAATAACAGAATAAAGGCTTCAGAGTTTAAAGTCCTGCAGTTTTTATCAGTTTTACATCCATGTGCTCTAAAGATAAGATGAATGCATTGAGAACTGCAAGGTGATCTGAAATGTCTTGCCTCACAGTAACACTTACAAGGTGTTCAGCAGAAAAATGGGGAAAAGTATATAGAAAAAATAAGAACAAAATTT
>SSNP01000215.1:145021-202769 GCA_006937955.1 Pachypanchax playfairii | reverse complement strand
GACTAACTAAAACTCTATTCACACCATACCTATAAACCTAACCCCTAACCCTAAAAAGGGGAGTCCCCCTCATGGGGACCAGGCTTCGGTCCCCACAAGAACCCTCGGACCCCAGAAAGATAGTAAAAGTCAGGAAACGGGTCCCCAGGAGGTCAGAAATACAAACCCATACACACACACACACACACACACACACACACACACACGTTTAACTCTATTTATTGTACAAGCATTTAAAATTTATGATTAATTTTCATGGAAATTTTGTTCTTCTAATTAAAGTTGGTTTGTTTCTTGGTCAAAATAAACAGTTCTTCAGCCCATGCTTAAGAAGGTTCAGTTTGCATTTACTAACTCTGTACTTAAATTCACAGTACAATGTGTCATTAACTTCAAAAGTGGTATAAAACAAAACACATTAAAGACACATTTTACCAGATAAAAAGAACCACATGATCATTTTCTTGTGGGTGATTAGGACTGTTGGTTACATACAGCAGGGTGTTGAGAGTATCTGCCTTTCAGCGCACATCGTGTTGTACCAAACAACCCAGAAAACGCTTCAAAAAATGGCTTCTGGTGCATAAAAAAATAATTATGTTTAATGTACATATTTATTTGAAATTGTAACACAATCACATTAATAATTTGTTTCGGTTCTCCCAAAAAAGGATTTGATTTGATCCAACATGAGCTTATTTAGTGTTTGTTTGACAGATAGAGCTACAACAAAATGAGCTCTGATTAATTAAAAAAACAAAAGTAACAAACTAAATGTATTATAATAAAAATAATTTAAAAATGCTATACATCATAATTGATTTTTTTCTGTTTTTAAAGTACAATAAGATTGTGGGTCAGTAAATGGGTTTAAAATACATTTTAGAACATTTGCTTTCAAATACAAATAAATTCTTAGCTTTTTCCTGGAAAATCAACAGGAAGTATTCAGTTCATTTACTTTCTATACTAATAGATTTTCACGACTTGCAAATTTCATTTGTAAAATACACTCTACAAAGAAAAATAACAGAATAAAGGCTTCAGAGTTTAAAGTCCTGCAGTTTTTATCAGTTTTACATCCATGTGCTCTAAAGATAAGATGAATGCATTGAGAACTGCAAGGTGATCTGAAATGTCTTGCCTCACAGTAACACTTACAAGGTGTTCAGCAGAAAAATGGGGAAAAGTATATAGAAAAAATAAGAACAAAATTTGTTCTGGGTTCATTCATCTAAAAAGAAATTTGTAATCTTCGTGTAAAGTGAAGTGTCAGTGTGATCTCTTGCACGGTGCTAACAGCCTTGTTCCTTCTCCTCCATACTGGAGCTGGAACTGTGATGACTGCTGATGCTGTTGGAGACATCTGGGGACATCGAGGTCAGCAGAGGATCACTTGGGGAAATCGGCCCGAGACTGTCCCTTACCAACTCCTTCATTTTGCAGGTCCTGGAGTTTCCGTAGTGGTCTGGGTCCCCAGTGTCTGCAGGAATCTGGTCAAAGGTTATGGTGCCATTGTTGAGGTCCAGCGTGGTTGGGGGTGACATGTCAGGGCCACAGCTGTGCTGATAGAGCTCAGACGGACAGTCACCAAGAACGGGCTCCTGTTTGATGGCTCGAGCCATCAGCTCTGATGTGCAGATAGATGAGGATGACACCACTGTAAGACCATGAGCCCGGGCTTGAATCTCCAACTCCTGCAAAGATACAAAACTATCACATCAACAGTTTGTCCAAATGCATTTACCTAATTTTTAGGAAAAAAAAACCCAAAATATTATTGTTAAAAATGTGAGTTATGTCAAAGTCTATTTGAAATGACATGCTATCAAGGTTTAAACAGACTTTTCCTTCTAATGAGATTATTAAGTTTCTGTTGTACGATTATTCTAAAACTGTTAAATAACTGATTACCCTCGCCCGCTTTATCTCTCACTTTATCTTGGAGGATTGCAAAAAGGAAGAAGTCAGTCCAGCTTTAATGACCCACCTGTATACGCAGCATCAGGTGGCGGTTGGCGTGCTCCAGCTTCCTCTGTCTGCACTCTAGCTCCTTGGCTCTCTCTTGCTCCCGCTGTAATTTCCTGATGTAGTCCACGGACGCTTTCAGAATGGTGCCCTTATTCCAGCGCATGTCTCTGGGGTATGTAGAAGACAAAGATCTACAGTCAGAGACAGCTGACCAGAACAACAATGGATTCTCCACAGCTCATCTCAGAGGTCATACACTTTGAGGACATCCATGAAGAGAAAGAATGTTAAAAACAAATGCATTTTAAACAAGCTAACATTAAACAACTAAATAAGTCTGACAGATGTCTGTCTACAGAGTGGGACGGCCTCTCTTCAAATAAAGTCCTGCTCGTTTTTATACTTCTTATATTTGTTTATTACCTCTTATAAAAACTTTAGCATCTTCAGTAAATATGACAAAAAGGATAAAAAGTTTATAAAGTAAATGCTTCACTTTATTTATCAATTTCTTAATAATTGAGTAATTAATCAGTTGTGGATTATAGAAGAATCATTGGGCTCTACCTCCATCGCAGTTCTGCATGTCCTTCTATAAATCATACTTACGGATCATTGGACTTGGGTATTAAGGTTCCCAGTTCTTTTATACGATCGTTAATGTTGAATCTTCGTCTTCTTTCAACTAGAATTTGTCAAAATGAACAAACAGGAAGTAAGATTTTAGAAAAGAGCCCAACATCAAAAATTAGTGTGAAGACACAAAAATAAATTGTGTTTGACTTCTCTGTGACTTACTCAAGTTGTGGTTGTCCTTTTTCTGTCTCTCTTTAGCAAGAGCACGAACCTCAGCTTCTGTGCAGAACCAAAACGATTTCAAATTTTCCAATAAAAAATCGTTTCTGTGCAGTTTTATTTATTAAGTCATGGCCGACAAGAAATTATCATCATCATCTGATAGCTACAGAACAAAAAACTAAATAAGCAATTCTGTTTTTGTACACTGAACTTGTATTGTGTGCGATTTAGTTATACACAAAATACTTTCTCAAACAACGGATGAAACATTTTCAGTTTGCTTTGCTTACCTACTGGAAAGCCCTCTGGCCTTTGAAAGCTTTCAAACTGGCCACAGGATCCAGGCTTGTCCAATACTTGCTTCATGCCAGGAGCTAGAGTAATTATTTGGCAAATCATTGATACAGTAGTATGTTGTGCACTTCCAAATTGCACACAATATTGACATTTCCCTTTAGTGATCAGTTCACTTTCTGTATTCTAATGCAAATGTAATTTAGTCCTTCAGCTACAAACGTGAATTTCTTTTAAATCTAATTTAACAAGATAAAGAGAAAACAATAAGTTAGAAGAATACATTCAAGTTTTTTACAATGTGTTGATTACACTCTGCATTAGCCAAAATGTTTCACAGGTAAAATAAAAACTAAAACAATAAGCAGATGTGTGTCTTTGTATTTTACCTGTGAATTCCCTTTTAATGCTGGGTGCACAGGAGCTGCTGATGGACAGACCCGGGAGTGGAAGCCCCTGATTGCTGTACACATCCACCAAGTTACCAGATACAGGAAGCTGAAGACGTATACACGTGTCAGAGAAGTGCACTTTAACAAAAGTCTCTCAGACATTTGAATCAAATCTAAAATCTGAAGAATTTACCGGGTTGCTGATTTGGAGTGCTGGATCCATAAGTCCAAGAACATCTTCATTATAACTTGACTCCAAGCTAATAATATCATCAATGACATCATCCATCTGTTTAGTAAAAAAAACAGGTTTAATTCACTTTTTGCACTTTATCAGGATAGAACTGAGGCTGGTTCAGGGTTCTAGCAACAATCACACTCTACCTCCTTTTCACAGTTGGAGCTGAGGGTCAGTAAGGCCATGGGACTGTTGGGTGCGCTGCCAGCGGGCCCGGGTGGCATACTGTGATCAGGGGGTTGGACGGGACACGGACCACCAGCTTTCCCACCCAGAGTGGAGGATAGATACTGCCTGACCTGCTGCCTCTGAGCCTGCTGGATGTGGTACTTTGTTGGACTTTCCAGGTGGGACTGCACCTTTATATACAAGTTAAATATAAACTTGTAGTTTCAGTTTTTGTATCATAGGACTTTTACTAAATTGCTGTAAACTTTAAACATGGCTGGAAATCAAATCAATAAAATAAATATATTTAGAAATTGGTTGTGTTCCTTGGTAATACAGTATAAATCCATTTGGTTTTGATACTGATTCAACACACCAGATGATACAGTTATTATTATCATTGTTATTATTATTATTAAAATAATAAAAGCAGTTTAAAAAAAAAGTAAAAAAAAAAAAACAGTAGAAATTTTAAACACGTATCAATGATTAAAATAAGAAATTCAAATCTTAAAATATGCAGTTAAAACTATCAATTCATTTAGGTTAACTGATAAATGAGAAAGATTTTTTACTCCCCGTTGATGTTTTAGAACTGATCATTTGGAAATGCCTGCGGAATTATTTTAAGTACATTGAATAAAGCTTTTAGTTGACTCACACATTCTACAACCACAAAAAAATTTAAACATCTTTCAATTTGTGCAACAATTTAAGAGCGTTACTAAAAATTGTTATCAGCAAACAGTCCCAATGAGAAATAACAGCTGCAAAGTTTTAGCTTATTTACATTATAATCTGGCAGACATACTAACACACTAACATTTGTTGTACATTTAAACTGCAAAAACACGGTTTGTTTTCTCGTTCGTGAAACTGTTGCTACTCTTTGTAATCTAGTTTTTCACAAAAGAAAGTAAAAAAAACACATTCTCACCTGATAGTGACTGTATTCAAGCATTTCCAGCATTTTGTAAAGTTAATTTTAATTACTTAACAGTAAAAAACTGTTCATAAACTATAATCCATTTATCTTGTTAGTCTAGACAGAGAACAGCCAGCTGGCAATCTCACAAATCTGAGCGCTGCCTACAGTCCTGCCTAATTTATCCGGAGAATAAGGCTTGTTAGTTATGCACGTTAACAAATAGAGGAGGACATCAAGACTCATCCTCCCATTGCGGTGTTGTTCCAGATTAAACTATGAATTTATGTCTTTATTGAACCCATTTGACGTCACAGCCTTCAGCTCACAAAGGAGTCTTTTTGTTGATTGGCCAGCAGTCGGCAAACTGAAGTTTGCTTAAGGCCAACTAACATTTAATCTTTAGTTCTGCTCATCTAGTATAAAACATCATTTGTTCTGAGCAACAGAAACACAATTGACACCAGTGTTTCAAGACAAACTGGCCAGAAAAAAACCCAAACGTATATGTTGTTTACTAACCACATTCTTTTTTTGACTTATAGAGGTTAATTCAACTATCAACATGATCACATTTGCACCATAAAGAGTTCAAACAACTTTAAGATTACTCAAGCTGATTCACAAAAGAAAATAGTTATAAATAACAGTTTCTGATTTTGTTTATTTATCATATCACTTTCAAACATTCAAGGAAACTTTATAAAAGGGGATTTTTCTACCTGATATTTTATTGGGTGTTTTTCATTGGCTTCATTGTGGTGAGAGATGCATGTAAATGGAACTAAAAATACAGAAGAAATAATCCAGCTCCATCTTTAGTTGTATAAAACACAAAATAGTGTAAAATAGATTAACAAATAGGACCAGTCACAAATTTGGAAATCCATTTCTGTTCAAATATAAACTCAGAAATAATGTAAATCATCCTAAATTGGATTTAAGGGTAAAACAGACAATGTCCACAGAAACCTGTTATTTATATGTTTTTGTTTAATTCAGAATCATCATCTCACCCTTTCTTTTAACATGAACTAGTGCACATTTGTGCCACCATTACAATAATAGTGGGCTTTATTTATATATCAAAAATATCTCAACACTAAAAGGAAGGCATCAATGTCAATACAATTTTTTTTTTTTCAGTGTAGATTTTGTAATTCAGTCATAGAATATCCTGCCACAGAGCTGCCACTTATGAATGCATTGATCTAAAAGGGCATTCAGTGTTTTGCTCTTGGATCAGGATAACTAAAACATTGATTATTTACACAGTTTCAAATAACATTTAATCAATGTTGAGAATCTTGTGGATTGGCTTTTAATGCACTGCACTGAAAGCTTACTTAATCCTTTTTTTATACACGATAGTGAAACAGTCCACAATCCGCAGCATATTTTATTAGCCATGCCAAATAAAATCAGTGTCCTCACGTGTTGTGAAGTAAAATTAGTTGTGCAGCTGTTAACGCAGACGTCTGAAGCAGAATCGCGTGGAATGCTCCTGGAAAACAAAGCTTCATTCGTAGTTTGGATAAGTCGAAATTGACTGATTGTAGAGGTGAATGCAAACACAGGGGAAGTGCCCCTTGGCTGGACAGAGCTTAACATGATAAAACTGAGAAAGAATTCTTTGTAAACTCATAGTAGAGCATTTCTTTGTCTCTGTTTCATAGCCTGACCTTTTCCTTCAGCCAAACCTTTGGGTTGAAAGAGAACTATTAACAAGAGATGTATTGCATTTATCCCTAGAGCAAGCCCAGTTCTGACTTTATTCATAGAGTCTTTGTGAGACAGCGGTTTATTACCTTCTCAAGTAAAGCACATGGGTCTGTGTTTTAGACTTATGCCTTTAGGACCACTAACATTTCGAGAGATAGTCGTCACTCTTTGACCCCTGAAAAGAAACAAACCCATTCATTTCTCTCCAACCGCTCCACTCTGCACTCAAGTGTTTCCCACTTATTTTGCATCCAGCCAGTCTTTAGGGCATTTCGTTAAAGATGTTTAGCATTTACTGTATGTTAAAACGTTTTAATATGCATACATTAAGGCTTTTAGTGCTTAAATCCTATAAGCATTAAGTGTATTTTCACAAGCAGATTAAATCAGTTTCAAGTTTTAGTTGTATTTCATTTTGAGAAAGTTGGATACTTGAGAATGGGTGAAAAAAAGATGATTGACACAGATTACTCAGAAGTTGATTTCTGATATCTGGATACTGGTAAATTTCTTTATAAGAATAAATTCGGTATGAAAGATAAAGTTGCATTTAAAAGATTGAACTTTGGTATCGTTTGGATCAATGGGAACTGATCACTTTTAACCCACAAATATGGCTAAGCTGCCATATTTAGTAACATCCCAATTAGTGGGGAGAAACCCCCACACCCACCACAATGAGCCAGTATTAAGATTGTCTTTTTCACTTGCACCAAATGAGCTGAAGGTTGAGTTGATAAACTGGGTTAAGTGTAGAAAGACTCTGCTGCTAGTACGCTTATACACTGTGTATGGGAATGCACTGAAATAAAACAATTTTGGAATGATGTTATCAAATGTCTTTCAGAAGTCTTCCATGTAAATATTCCTCTCTCTGCTAAACTCTTTATTCTGGGTGTATATCCTGACAACTTTTCAAGAACAAAAGGTCAAAAGAAACTGTTGGACTTTGGACTACTACATGCCAGAAGAGCTATCGGCCTAAACTGGAAAAAAATGGAAGCCCCTTCATGACACCAATGGATCAAAGAACTTTCAGAATGCATTGGACTTGAACGATTAACATATATTACAAAGGGAAAACTAAAAGACTTTAACAGTTTGTAGGATCCATATTTAAGTATAATTACAAGTTAGTCAGTGAATATTCTCCATATTTCCCTTTTTTTCCCTCTTTATTATTATTATTATGATTATTATTATTACTTTAATTTATTTATGTATTTTTTTTTATAGTAGGGCCACACAATATTAGAAACATAACATTAGAGTAGGAGGAATATCTTTTTGGGCACTACGTCCGGCTTTTTTAAGCAGTACATACAAAAAGGGGTGTGTGTGAATGAATAGTTGTGTTGATTGTATACTTTTGAATTTTGTTTTTGTTTAGAACCTCTGGTATATTGAAATATAACCAGGCTGTTTTGCATTACAAAATGGAAAATTAATAAATATATTTGAAAAAGACTCTGCTGCTAAGTGGATTGGGGTTTTTAAGGTTACTTCAATGTCTCTTCTGACACTCTGTTGTATTAACACAGATTTAAACTGCCACCATTTTCTCTGTCTCTAAAGCAACAACTTTAACCTCCTTCAGTGACACACAGCCTGTAGCGCTGACCTCTGACATGATGAATTACTCTGAACAACTAGTCATGGGTCACACTAAAACAAGCAGCCCACCTTCTCCCAGCCTCCTATAGATAGCTTATTGTGCTAACTAGTTTACAGATGAAGCAGTCACACATGCCCTTCATGAAGCATCATCCCACCATCCCACCAACATGAAGTCTTATCCCACCAAACCTTTTCATCAGCCTTTAACACTGAGACATATAATCTGTGTTTGGACTGAAAACTCTAAATGGATTTTGGACTTTAAGTAAGATCATATTATCATACTTAGCATGGAGGCTACAGTCATTTGCAATGTAACAATCTTACACAGACTACAGAAAATCTCAGATAATATACTGGATTGTGCAAAAGTTTTATGCAGTGAAAAACTAAATGAAATGAATATTTGTTGTGAGCAGCTGTAATTTTAAAACAACATCAATTCTTTAAGATGCACGTGCATCCAGTTTGTGAAAGGAACTCCGTCACTACTTGGAGACACATCTACAGATCTTCTGTGTCCTTCTGTTTCTTCATGTTCTCCCCAGTATAATCCATGATGTTTAGATCAGATCCGCATGAAGGATAAAATCCATGATTGTTTTATTCTATCCAGTTAACTAACAGCATCCTGCTAATGCAGAACTACAGTTTGTCTCATCAGAAATCTCTGACTTTGTGCAAACCAACACTGTTTAGAAGGAAATGATGTTCACAGCACATATTGATGTGATTCACATGTTTCAAATGGATAAAAATAAACAATCACAATTGTTACACCCCTGGCTGAGCTAGGGATTAAGGAGTAACAAACTCCTGAGTCAGATTTTAAATGGAAAGAGCACCACTTTTTTAATGAATACAAAAAGTTCAAAGTGACTACAATAAAATTTCTTTACAATAAAGCAAAAAAAAAAAAAAAAAGGCCCCCAAAATAGGCCGTAAACAAAATACAAGGGGGCAAATTAGAACAACGTAAAGTAGCTTACTACTGACGTTAACAAATAAAACCAAACCGAAGCCACTAAATCAGACTTCTTATTCAAATAACTATAAACTCTGTAAACTAGGAGCAAAATCCACAAACTAAGTCCAGACAAATTTATAAACAAAATCTAAAACATAGTAAAGTTTACTACAGTAAACCAAGTTTAGTTTAGATCAAATAGGCAGAAAAAGCCCCAGACAAAAGGATAAAACATCACTGACAACAGCTGCTCCCCAACTGCAAGCCAAACATTTGTAGGCCATGCAGTGACTCATTGGCTGATGCATCACAGCTGGTTCTGAGTGGTGTTGTCTAGAGAGCCAAGGTGAGGGCGGGGCATAACCTGCACTAGAAGAAAAACAGTGGAGAGAAAAAAAGCCACAGCCTGGAATAAACAAGTGGCTGTAACACTATTTATACTTATAAAATCATCTTATTATGCAGCATTTTGTCATACCTGCCTAAAACCTTTGCACAGTACTATATGTTTAACTTGCTTTACAGAACACTTTTGAGATCCTCTGTTAATCTTTAAAGATTCAGTGTCAGTCCAGTGTCCAGCTCTCATAACATCTCTGCTGCTTCAAAGTCAAAACACTAATCCCTTCAAAAAGAAATGTTAATTTCTTGATTTAAAGGTTTTTATACAATTACAAAATCTCTTAATTCAGTCAGGAAATAATTATGAAGAACTCACACCCACAGAACACAATGGAAACATTTCTCACTGTTTATTACTAAGGAAACTGAAATATAAAAATTTTAAAGTTTAAGCGTCACAGATTGTGACTATTCCCCTTTAGCAACTTTTAGACATAGTTTCCTCCCCATAAATCTAAATTTAACTTTTTCTGTTTTAACAGTCTCAAATTCTGCAGAAAACAGATTACATGTGACTAAAGATGAAATATTTATTTTCCAGATTGTTAAAATTCAAAGAAGGCAGCAAAGAAAAAACACTAAGTGCTTAAATTAATGATTTTAAGTTCAGTGACATGTGCTGAGTTCCACCAGAGGCTTGAGGAAACACATTTTGCTCCTAGGCCTAATGCCCTTACCAAAGCCCCTCGCACACTGAACACTTCATCCAGCGAGTTCACCGCAAGACCCTGAGCTCCACTTTTCCCAACAGATTATCAAGTAGTTTAGTGCAAAAATGGTTGTGTTTCCATAAAGAGGCTATTTCATAGACATTTCAGGACTTTGTGGTTATTTCTTAAAGAGCAACTCACCCCCTCTAAATTATCTTCCTGCCTTCTAACTGCTCCTTTGAAAAATGCGCTCTTTGTGCTGAAGTAGACGTCACTTTAAGAGGCGGGCCTAAGCTGTGATTGACGTGTAGCACTTCTCCGTGTTTAGATCTGCTTCAGTGTGACGTCTATAAATCACATCCATACAGTCACAACCACTGCAGGGAAGTCTTTGCCATGATTTAATTATTATTTTACTGATAATAGTTATTCTCTATGTCGTAGTTTTCAGTGTAGTTTACCAATTGATTGTTGTTAGCCACAATGCTAAAGCTACTGCCGTGTTGCTAAGAGGGGTCTGAGTAAATGTCTGAATAGCAATATAACGTCCACAAATCACATCCACACAATCACTGCAGTAAAATAAAGTCTTTGTCCAGATTTTAGGCATGAACCGCTGACGTAGACATGAACCGCTTTCAGCCAATCCCAAAATTCAAATGCAGTACCCACCTTTCAACCATAACAGGACAGCACTAAGATGTTTTTAGACCAAAAAGTGTAGGATTTAACAAGTTTACAAGTAAATGTCAAAAAAGGTCCAGAAACTGAAAGGTTGCATTGGTAAAGACCCACTAATACAGTTTATTAGCAGAAAAAAGCTGTTTTGAGGGTGAGTTGCTCTTTAAGTATTAACCGGTAATATGAAACATTTTATATCTAAAAAATGTTAAGAAACGCTGATTAACAGATCTTTCAATCTGTCTGCATTAAAATTCGGCTGGTTCCGGCTGGTTCCATCAGGCCTCGAGCAGCAGCTCGTTCATATTCATTGTTCAAATTTGCTGGACTCTGATTGGCTAACAAACTAGCCTATGAGAGCAAGGTATACTGTTTCCTGCCCCGCTGTGCATGGCAACGTCAGACGTCGTGTCTTCCTGTTTGCTACGTTATGCTACAGCTTTTAGCCAGCAGCATGCTAGGCGTGGTTTAAACTGCGGGAGCTGATGAATACTAACAAACAAAGGAGTTGTGATGAAACAGATACAGGCCGTTCAGACTTGGGAGAACTCGGGTGTTATCACCACCTGCGTAGTTTGAGAGATTAAAACTGAAAGAGAAGTTGTTGACCTGTTTTCACGCCCACTATGAAGGTAAGAACACCTGTGGAGCTAAAATATTCAAAAGAAACCTCAGAAAAACTGTTTTTAATGGAAGGGCCTCTTTAAGCATGAGCAGACTGTAGAAAGAAAAAGTTCTGCATTATTTGATAATATTGGCTGTTATTATAAATGTTGGTCTTCACATAAATGCATAAAAAACTTTGTACTGTCACCGCTGGTGAAATGAAAACAAAGGGAAATGTTTGTTTGTGTGTGTGTGTGTGTGTGTGTGTGTGTGTGTGTGTGTGGGTTTGTATTTCTGACCTCCTGGGGACCCGTTTCCTGACTTTTACTATCTTTCTGGGGTCCGAGGGTTCTTGTGGGGACCGAAGCCTGGTCCCCATGAGGGGGACTCCCCTTTTTAGGGTTAGGGGTTAGGTTTATAGGTATGGTGTGAATAGAGTTTTAGTTAGTCTTAGGGTTAGTTATAGATCAGTAATGGTTAAGGTTAGGAAAAGGGTTTGGGTTAGGTATAAATCTAGTTACTAAAATCAATGGAAGTCAATGGACGGTCCCCATAAGGATAACAAAACACACTTGTGTGTGTGTGGGGGGGGGGGGGGGGTGTTGGGGGGTGTGTGGGTGTGTGTGTGTGTATCTAGCTACGTGGGAAAAAGAGACTGTATGATCCAAAGAGTGTGGAGGCGGAGCTAAGTTCCCAAACTATCTGGGTTTTTTAACTCGGTGGGAGCGTTTGATGTGTCTGCTGGACGTAAGAAGGAACATCAGTGCCGCTGATTTGCGCAGGATTTGAAGTAGATTGAGTTTGACTCGTCACTGTTTTATGAGTGGAGCATGCAGTACAAATGAATGGTTTTCATAGCTCTGCTTTTACCACATTTGGCATGCAACAATCTGCAGCCACAGCTGGGACAGGCCATTTCATCAAGAGGAGGAGCTTCACACAAAGACGTGTCTCAACTGCTACCTAGCCTGAGGCTACTGGTTAACATTAGCAAGAACGTAACATCCTTTTCCAAGAAGCAGACACATTGTCCAGCCACTGTGGGATTCGGAAAATACACTTGCTTAAGTTACTGACAATAGTCATTAATTTAGCTGCTACATAAACCCTCTGAGCCTTGTTAACAGATGGTGCAGAAGTTTGCCATGTGAAACAACTGAGTGAAGGAACTCAAACAGGGTTTAGTATGTTCCTGTCTCAATGGGGGCAAAAGGCCACATACTCGAGCGTAACCGGGCAGAATTTCTCTTAACTTACAGATCATGTATATTCCTGAAGAACATGAAAAGATATGAATCACATAGTTTGGAAAAACTTAAGATTCTGTGTATTTTGAAACATTTTTGAAAACATTATCTGAAAGTATGTACTTGATATTTAAAACTGGGAACAGAGCTCTAGGTATATTCTGAGTTTGATCAACAAAAGGCTCTCTCTTTTAGTTTGACTACAGCTCATTTTGAGCATACCCAGAAAATCAAAGAGTACAAAGACGCAGCATTATTTAACTCAATGAGCCTGGAGTTTGAAGCAAAGGTCATTGTAAACCGCTAACAGCTGCACGTGGAATAAAATCAGATTATTTTTAAAGTCTGGACACTCGAGGCTATTAAATATGGTTCAAAAGTCTTTGATTCCTCTGTGGAAAAAGATGCTCTTTAGAATAAATTCAAAGCACAAATTCAGGAGGAAAGCTGCTGGGTACACCATGGACCAGTCCCTCACAGGGCCAACACAGATACACGAGACAAGAAACAATGAACACTTCTAAAGACAATTTAGAATCTCCAAACAGACTTAAATAACTTTTTGTTTCTTTCTTCCTGTTTTATCAGTGGAGGAAACTAGATAACTGAGGACAATAACAACAGATTCACAGGAGGATTCCACCAAGAAATGCCCCAAGCTAAGCTCTGAGATCTGAATCTGGGGGTTGCCAGTATCTATCACAACGCTGTGCAGTCACTTTTGCTATTCAGTTGATACTATACTTAGGAAATCCTTATGAGACACACACTATCAGCTGCTGCTTTGACGCTGGATTGCGAGCAAGAGGACGTTAAATCCCAATAACAGTCATTAGAACTGCATAGACAGCACATTTCAACAGATAGCTGCAATCAATACTAATATATATGGCTTTTGTAATATTGTGTACTAATTTATGAACAGGTTTTTGTATGGGGATTTTTTTAAATGCTAGAATAAATGGCCTGTCAGTAAAACCTGTTTTTTTAACACCAGGGTTTTCATTAGCGTTGCCTTTCAAATGGTAATCGTATTGTTGCGTGTGTCATAAGCCATTGAATACATTGTATTGAAAACACTTGGAAATAATCATTGTATATTGATTTAAAAATGTGTTTTAAATAAGAGCTTATTGAACCAGAGATAATTGGGGTCTAAAAGCTTTGCATTTGGATTTTAAGGGACTCCTTCACTACATCAAAAGCTAAACACACATGCAAATTCAACCCGTTTAGCTGTGGTCAGGACAAAGAGGCACTAAGTTTATGGCTTTTTCAGCTTGTTATGAATGGGCCTAGTCTGATTTTACATTTTTTCATGAAAAGAAGTCTGATCTCAGGCCACAGGCTTTTCATGCATCTTGTACTGTCAGTGTGTCATGTTCTATCAGTTTTAGAGTTTTACGTACCAGGATAGAATGAAAGATGACCAGGTCTTTACCACGTTTTAAAAGTATTCAAATCTAACATCAAGTGTACAAAAACAAACAAAAAATCCCAAATGAAACACATTTCACAATGTTATTTACTAAACAAATGAAAATTGTGGAGAAAAGTTCTTATTAACAGACATGTTTTACTATGTTATCTTATGTGATCTTACAATAGTCGTGTGCTTTTCATTACTGTTCATGTTCCAGTTCTTCCCCAGATGCTCTCCAGCCAGAGAGGATATATAATCCCTCTAGCAAATTCTAGGTCTGCCCTGAGGGACATGCGTGGTAAACCTCCATAGGGAGGCATCCTAGTCACTTGCCTGAACCACCTTAGCTGATTTTGAGGCGGTGCAGTGTCTCTACTTCATGTTGACTGGGGTTGGGAGGTTCTGAAAGTGTTCCGACCACCATTCGACAATATCCCCAGTCTACCAATATATATCTATAATATCCCCAGGGGTCAGCAGTTCCCCACACAAACCAAACACATTTGGGATGGGCTCTGCTTTTCCTTTCGACAAACTGTTTGCCAGAACCTCTTTGAGGCCAACCAAAAGTCTTTCTCCATGGCCTCTCTAAACACGGTGCCTTTCAGCTGCTTCTGGAGTCCTCTGAGACATCCAAGTCCCAAAGGCAAAGTCCCCTTCTTCAGCTTGATGGCTTCCATCACTGCTGGTGTCCACAAACAGGTCTTCCAGTTGCCACCATGACAGGCACCAATTCTGGCCACAACTTCTGAGAGCTGCATCCACAATGGAAACCCTGAACAAGGACCACTTGGATTTAAGGTCCCCAACCTCCCACGAAATGCAGGAAAAACTCTTCCGTAGGTGTGAGTTAAAGGCTTCCGAGACAAGGACCTCTGCCAAACATTTCCAGTTCACCCTCACTCCTCATTTGGGTTTACCAGGTCTGTCCAGCATCCTCCCCTGCCACTGGATCCAGCTCACCCCCAGGAGGTGGTCAGTCCACAGTTCTGTCCGTCTCTTTACCAGAGTGTCTAATGCACAGGGTCTTAGGTAGAATGATACAATTATGAAATCAATCATCAACCTTTGGCTCAAAGTGGCCTGGTACCAGCTACACTTTGTACCAGGTACCAGGTACATGTATAGGCCACCTGTGTGGTGTTTGTTATGGACAAACTATTCCTAGCACAGGAATCCAATGTAAAAAAAAAAACACTCAGATTCAGATCGAGGAGGCAGTTTATATTTGTAATAATTCCACTGATTGGGTGATTACAAGATTGAAAGTTATCAATATTGACTATTAAAGCAAGCACTAGACTTAAAGTTATCTTGTGATCTAATGGTAAATTTGTCTTCTGAAGTTTCAGGACGCTTGTATTTGTTGACTAGTCTGGGTTGATGATTTGGGCTTATTTTGGATAGTGCAGTCATTAAGTTGAATATGAAATCCTCTGTATACCACAGTATGGTAGCGTTAAATGTGAGGCTATCTGTCTTAAGGCTAAAGCTAGATACCCGACACGCAATTCCACCAAAATAATGTGCAAGACTAATAAGAGCATACATGAAAAAACTTCTGTAAAGTAGCTAGAGGTGAGTCTACATCTGATGACTTATGAGATGGACTGAGTTTTTTGGCGAGTGCTTTTCCATGACGGCTACAAATGTGTTTAATGCATAATGACATGGTAGAATCTTTTCTGTGATTTCGTTTGTTTTCTTAGATTTCAATAATTTTAGAACCAGATTTTGTCCTGATATGTAAAAAATGAAAAAAGAGTAGACGTTATTTTTCTCATGACTGTAACAAAATGAATATGACACTATGCAAGATGCTGTTGAATGACAAAATGATTCATTTTTTTGCATTACAACAAAAAAGTTAATATCCTGTCTCATGTCTGGTTTTGTCTTGAGAGTTAAATCAGTTTTATAACATGTCAAATACAATTTTACTTGAGCTATTATTTGAGCTAGTATTTAATCAAATACTTCAAAATACATAATGCTTTAATTTCTTATAGCATGCCAATAAGGAATTTAGGCCACATTGAGAGCAGAAAAGGTCAATTGTTTTTGCTACAGTTATTAAAAGCAATAAAACAACCATAAAAATTACTATCTGTTATAAGTAGAGCTATAAATGCATGTGATATCAGGAAGCCACATGCCAAGAGCCAGTGTGGCAGGACTAGATTTCCATGCCAAAATAACTTGAAGTAGAAAAGAGATGGAGACCGTGTTGCATAAATGCATGTCAAAGATAAGAAGAAAACGGTACTTTAACAATTCAACAATTTCCTTGTGAACTTAAATGTCTCCATCAGGCACAAGCAGACCATATCAAACCAAATGATATCACATGCAAATCTGCACTAGTCAGAGGAAAATAAACTATTTTTCTTGAACTAATTGTGCAGAAAATCAAGAAACCCGGCACAACCACCGCCACAGATATTGTCCGAAATATTCAGCTATTGTTCACTTTCAAGGACCTAAAACCAACATCTCATCTTGAAAGGATTCCACCTGTCAACACACATACCTGAAGCTTTTAATCTCTGTGTTGATTTTAGATTATGGAATTTGTTTTCCAGAATTGCTGATGCTATCCCAAAAAATATCTTCATCTCCTCAGACGGTTAGTTCCATGTTGCCACACCATTACTCAAACGAATGAAAATATGTCAGTGTAGTGGAACAAATAGGATTAAGAGTGTTGCATGCCAAATGTCTGGAAACAAGAATTCTCCCAAGAGATAATCCCCCTGATGGATTTAACATAGTTTAATCTTAAAGAACTGTATTTGTGTTTCAAGATCTGACACAGAAATTTCTGGAGCTCAAGCAAGTTTTCAGAAAAATGTAGAAAGATTCAAAGGAAGGTATTCATCAGCATTTAAAGAAGAGGCATAATCTTACCTTCAGAATTTCCATGGACTTCTGGCTCACACCTGGCTGGGTGGAGTTAGGGTTGAGTGGAGTCCACCTCTCACAGCCGTCCTCACACTGTTGATCCTGACAATGATCGAGCAGGAGCTGCGCTCTGAGCCGGGCCTGCGACGTGGTGGCCACTGAAGGAGAAGAACTCCGACACCGCTTGTGGAGGCCATACAGGTCCGATGGGGAGCTGAAGAACCCCGGCCCGCCCAAGGGCAAAAGCAGAGGGAGGTGTTAAACATGTCAGGCTAAATAACTTGCTGGTGTGCATGTCCACAGCCTTTGGTATTTATCTGAGCCATCCTGAGTCTGAGAGCAATATGAGGTATTGTGGTAGAAAACAATGTAATGATTGAATGAGAGAGAAGCTGGAGATTCTTTTACTAAGACTATCTTATTGTTCTGTGAATGAGGGTGAATGATGCATTTACATTTCTAGGATTTGGACTTTTTTGTGATGGATTATAGAATGATGGAGGTTAAAGAGTAAGAATGTAATGTAAAAATATAATCTAAGATAAAGACATGGAGTTTCATCTGGATTACTTTGGGTTGTGAAGTTTTTGTTTTGGGTTGTTTTTGTTTATTTTTATGAATGTTTTTAAAGGTGGTATATGAAATATTTTCATTAAAAGCAATATTTTGCATTAGCTGCTAGCTAACACGTAGCTACATGTTGGTGAAGTGGTTGAGCGCTTCGGGCCACTTTTTCAACTGGAAGACACACCACGAAGGATTGTATTGGTTTTTTATTTTATTGGATGAGTGGGGCATGCAGGATGGTGTGTGGGGAGGAGAGAGGATCTTAAGAGGGGCTGCAGGATGTTTTGGAGCCGCGGTGCAACAGTGAACTCTTTGCCACAGACTGAATCGGTGACTGAGCTTCAAACGGGTAGGAGCTGCTTTTATCAGAGTCAGTGTGTGATCAGCGGGACTGGAGAGTATGATTAGTGAGCTGAACTCAGGATATTTTATTGTCCTGCTCAGATCGGGGATCAGAGTGGGTTTGGTGAGGAATATTGGTCAGCCTGAGCATCGGAGCGCGCATGCGCGCAGGGGGGTTAACGAGCCTGGCACCCAGATGCCTGAAGGCTTTGTGCTGTGTTATTCTGTTCCAAGTTCCATATACCACCTTTAAAGAAGCCCTTCCATTCAAAATTTTTTTTCTGAGGTTTCTGTTGTTTTAGCTCCACAGGTGTTCTTACCTTCATAGAGGGTGTGAAAACAGGTCAACAACTTCTCTTTCAGTTTTTATCTCTCAAACTACACAGGTGGCGATAACACCCGAGTTCGAACGGCCGGTACTTATTTCTTCACAACTCCTTAACTCGTTAGTATTCGTCAGCTCCCGCAGTTGAAACCAGCATGCTGTTGGCTAAAAGTTGTTAGCATAAGCACGTATCAAACCAGAAAAGACTCGGTGCGCTGTTGCCATGTGCAGCGGGGAAGGAAATAGTATGCCTTGCTCTCATAGGCTAGTTTGTTAGCCAATCTGAGTCTGTCAAATTCAAATATTGAATATTAATGAGTTGGAGCCCGAAGCCTGATGAAGTTTCACGCAGATAGATTGAAACGGCTATAAATCAGTGTTTCTTAACATTTTTTAGATATAAAATGTTTCATATTACAGCTTAAAGAGCAACTCACCCTCAAAACAGCTTTTTTCTACTCATAAACTGTATTAGTGGGTCTTTAATGCAACCTTTCAGTTTCTGGGCATTTTTTGACATTTTCAGGTAAATTTGTTAAATTCTAAATTTTTTGGTTTAAAAATGTCTTCGTGCTGCCCTCTTAGAGTTGAAAGGTGGCTATTGCAGGGAGCAAAATAAAGAACGATTTACCACATAAAACACACGGTAAGTGTTCATAAACAAAGGACTGGCCATTGAGGGGGGGGGGCAAAGTGACTAAGTCGCGCATTCACGCGTGCACATGCGCGCACACAAGTACACACACACACAGAGTATCTGAATCATAAACCGTCTGGCGTCTTTGTCAGGCTTCGGCAGAAGCTGATTCATATTAATTATACAAATTTGCTGGACTCAGATTCGCTAACAAAATAGCCTATGCTATGCTAAAGTATACTTTTTCCTGCCCCGCTTTGCATGGCAATGTCAGACGTCATGTCTTCCTGTTTGCCACGTCTTATGCTAACAGCTTTTAGCCAGCAGCATGCTAGGCATGGTTTCAACTGCGGGAGCTGCTGAATCATAACGAACAAAGGAGTTATTGACAGATACAGGCCGTTCGTACTTTAAAGAGGCCGTTTCATACAAATTTCAGGACTTTGTGGTTATTTCTTAAGTATTAACCAGTAATATGAAACTTTATATCTAAAAAACATCAGGAAACACTTATTAACAGACCTTTGAATCTGTCTGGGACAAAATTTGGGTGGTTCCAGCTCCTTCCCTCAGGCTTCGGCAGCAGCTCGTTTATATTCATTATTCGAATTTACTGGACTCTGATTGGCTAACAAACTAGCCTTTGAGAGTAAGGAATACTGTTTACTGCCCCACTGTGCATGGCAACGTCAGACGTCGTGTCTTCCTGTTTGCTTCGTTATGCTAACAGCTTTTAGCCAGCAGCATGCTGGGCGTGGTTTCAACTGTGGGAGCTGCCGAATACTAACAAACAAAGGAGTTGTGACGAAACAGATACAGGCCGTTCAGACTCGGGAGAACTCAGGTTTTACCGCCACCTGCATAGTTTGAGAGATAAAAACTGAAAGAGAAGTTGTTGACCTGTTTTCACACCCACTATGAAGGTAAGAACACCTGCAGAGCTAAAATATTCAACAGAACTGGACTCTTTAAATATTATTACCCTCTGTTTATGTTCTGGTGTCTTTAGTTGTTTTGTTCTCTTGTGGTTCATTTACTTTTCTGGTTTCTCTCAAGCTGTTTCCACCTCCTGCTTTAAGACTCATCTCATTTTCTGTTCATTCTCATGCATCTTGTTCATCCTCTTTGTGTTGGCTTTGTCTCCAGTTAATGTGTTTTCTGTTTCTCTGCCTCAACAGCCTTTTGTTTTCACTTGATTAAAAGTTTTTATTTACTTCACTTGTGAATTCTCCTGGTCTGCCTGCAGTTGGGTCTCACACCACTCCACCAACATGACAGGTACATTTTAACAATGTTCCTTAGTTTAATGGTAATTTTATCTGCTACATGATGCCATGAAAAGCACATCCAGGTGTTCTTATAAAACAAATACAACTTGATACAGGTAAAGGTTTTACACAACAGACTTATAAAAGATCTTCAACATCTTGCTGCAAATGTTGAAGGATCTATGCTTCCCGAGGAAGTCCAGTCTGCTCTGTCCTTTCCTAAAAACAGCATCACAGTTGTGTCTCCAGTTCAGTCTGTTGTCCAGGTGAACACCTGGTGTTTATACTCCTCCACCACCTCCACTTCTTCTCCATGATGGAAATGGGATTTAACATGTTGTTGCTCTTCCTAAAATCCACAATCATCTCCTTTGTCTTGTTCACATTCAAGATGAGATGATTGTTCCTACACCAGGACACAAAGGTCCACCAGGTTCTCTGTACTCAGTCTCTGATCCACCAACAACTGCAGAGTCATCAGATTATTTCTGTAGATGACAGGACTCTGACCTGTACTGAAAGTCTGAGGTGTACAGATTGAAAAGGAATGGTGAGAGTACAGTTCCCTGTGGTACTCCTATGCTGCTGATCACCTGGTCAGACACACCTGTATGGCATCTTCCTCTCCAACCCCAAAGGTGTTTAGTCCAAAAAAGAAGCTTCTGTCACTTGCTGGTTAATTAGCAACAGTCCACATTAAAAGTGCTTATACTAATAATAAAAGTTAAATGTGAGACTTTAAAAGGTTTGAAGACACGTTTGGACTGCAGTAGAAACAGCAGCTGGACTACAGAGAAGAATCATTTTAGGAGGAGAGGTATTTTCATCAACATCGGGGGTGGAACCGTGACGAGAGACCGCCATCAGTAAAACGCTGCTGCACACAGATCGAGAGCACTGTAAATGTACAAACTGAAAAGCAGAGTTTAAAAAAAACATAAATACACTGAGAGCTACTGGTGATATGAAATGGTCCAGAGGTTCTCAAAGCAAAAGCTGGTGACATTTTGAGAGAATAAATGAGGTTTTCAGATTATTATTTAGTTCACTGTGTCAGAATATTCAGTTTCTCATCACAAAATAAACAAAAGCTTTTAACCAGCTGTTACAAACATCCTGACACTTCACCTCAAGTAGAGGTGTGAACGATCACGCTAATTTCTATAGAACAAAAAATATGGGAAAGTACTCACAAAAAATAAATAACAAATCATAGTGCAGTGCAGAGGGGAGAGTGGGAGGAAGGATCTCAGGAGGGGGGGGGGGGACTATCTTTGGTGATACCAAAGTCCATACTATTTGTGCATATCTTCGTAAAATGAGGTCTTTACTCAACCACAGAGTAAAGACATGGAGGAATGTATTACAGCATTGTGTTTAATTTAAACACTTTTTAGGAGATGGACTGCACGGTGGTGCAGTTGGTGAAAGTATTGCCTCATAGCAAGAAGGTTATGGTGTTCTAAACCAGGCCAGGACCTGTTTGCATGATCTCTATGTGTGACCCTGAACAGGAACAAGCAGGTAGAGATAATAACTGACTGATTTTTAAGGTGTTTTATTGAGCTGTGAGGCGCACACGTCTGTCTGTTCGATGTCTTCATTTTATAAACCAACATGTTTAATAAAACATTTTTAAAGGATTTTCTGAGTTCACCTCTTCTGATCTGTTCAACTGTTCAGTCTAAAATGAATCTGACTATGTATTTGCTGCTAGAATGAGTTACTTTAAATCCTCTGAACATGTGCAGCTGTGTGATGATGGCAGTGGTTATGCTGACACGTCACTTCCAAACTCCATTCTACAACTATCACTTCAACATTCACAGTGGCATGCTGCAGGGCCTGCACAAGATATCCGTCTCTCTTGTTACCATCTTTTTATTTAAATTGCTTTTATCAGTGCAGTAATGAAATATGCCCACAGAACTCGGCTCTTGTTTAGGTGTGGTTCCACATAACGGCTTAGAGTCACTGGATCCTCAGACGGAACAAAAGTGCAAGTTTTATTTGTGTTGAAATTCAAGGACAAAACAGATTTGTACATTTCAGTTCAGCGTGCCAAAAATTTGTTCCGATTTGTTTTTAAGATAGACTTTATTGGTTCTCCAAATTAAAGAGATGCTCCTTAGAAATTCTTTATTCTTTAAACAAAAATGCAGCAAAATACAGTGAGAAATAATAATAAATTTATACTTTATTGTATTTATTATAACTCAATTTTGAGAAAATCTTTCTAAGATGAAAAAGATGCATAAATACATAAAATCTGAATATTTATTTAAAATTTTCATAAAGACAAATATCAGGTTATTTTTTTAGTTTCTCTGGATGAATTTAAATATGTTGAACTTTTTTTTTCAATATTCGTTGACAGCAACAAACTCATAATTAACAGAAGAGTTTGTTAAATAAACATATAAACATGTTTTTGGTGTGAGGCAGCGTCCCGGGACGGGTTCTCAGTCAAAAGGGTTTTTCTTTGCATTTTAAAAAATGTAGAGTCGTCTGGAAACAATACGAGACTCCTGTTAGGCCACTGACGCATTCTAAATGTATGTATTACAAATAATTCATAGGAATTAAAGATATTTCAGTCACTTCTGATGAAATGATGCATATAGGATCTCAGAACGTTAGTTGTTTTCCAGAAAAAGTAGGAAGACAATGGGTGGTCATTACATTTTAAAGCATTATTACACATTCAGCTGACCTTGCACCATTTGTCATGGTTCCTCATCTGTGACAAAGGCAATAAGCCAAACCTTAAATTTTCTGTGCATGACCTTTCCTATTACTCACTGTTTGTCAACACACTGCACACATGTGTTAAAGTTCTTGTGGGGTTGTGCAGAATTTAGTCATGCAGCAGCATCAGTTGCAAAGTGCATGAATTGTCATATTCTAACCCTTGCCAATCTGAACAAAACTACGGTGGCTTGGAAAGGCCATTTTAACAAGATTTTATTTGTGTGCTGTGAGAAGGTGCACATGGAGGTTGGGTCTAACTAAATCAACCTGATATTACAATCTAATCCCAAATTATCTATTGTCTTATGAATATAATTTTAATATTTGTCCAATAATTTACCCAGAAAACATAAAAACAGCTGTTCATCATCTTCCTATAAAATCCAGAATAAACGCTAAATGGTGTGTTCTATAGAACTTATTAAAGTCAGACGATTCTCAAAGCACAGCTGCCCCGAGGCAGACTGACAGGGAGTTAAACCAGCTACCAGACAACTTGATCTGCTGCTGCCACTGAAACTAAACTCAACATTTAATTCTTTTTTACTGCATTGGTCAGTTGAGAGGTGATGTGTTGATGATCTGTCCAGCATCAGGAGGACCAACAGATCCTGATGAGAAGAGAACCAACTTTCTGATACTGAAGATCCTGAAGAATATGACGTTACCTTGATAAGTCAGTTCTCCTGCTTTATACTGTTGAGCCTGAGTTTTTGTGTTTCCTGGCCCTTTTTCACTCAGCTCACCTGTAATTCATCAGAAACCTTCTCACCTGTCCCGAGTCAGTTATCATCCCTGTATATTTACCCCTTAGTTCCTCTGCATCATCACTTCTATCAGCTCTGTCCCTGGTATTTATTCAAAAGTTTACTGTTGATGTTCAAGCACATTCTTTCTACTGGGCTTATGTTGTTGTACATACCTGCCTCTTTTTGTTTTTTCTGATAAAATGATTAGAAAATATCTGCCTGCGGACAAACTTGAGAAAAGTCAAACGGGCACCAGAATTCTTCCCCAGATAACCACCGACCTCTTAAATCAGAAATTGTGACTATAAAACTCAATAAATATAAAAAGATGCTTCAGCTGTGTTACCCCACTTCACCCTTGTCCTTATTTGTGCTGGTTTCTGCGAGGTTGTGATTGGTTCACCACCAAAAACATCCCTCATTCACCGATTTTTTACTCTCATGTTTATTATATTTAGGAGTTTTACAGCAGATTATAACCAAAGATTATAGACTGGTCATCATCCCTGGGTCATTTGTTACACTTATAATAGGAAATGGTAGGAAAAATATTCCAAATTCATGAGCAGTTGTCACTTATAAGTAAAAACCTCATGCAACCATATATAGGTCTCTTACATACACTCATGCAGTTTGCTGTAAATGTCTAAATCAAAATCATTTCCAATAATTTGTGTCAATATTTGTATTTTTCTGTCTCCAGTCAAAAGCTCTTTGAACTTAATGTTAATTTCCCAAAGTCTGTATTTAACTATGACAATAACAAGATTAAAGAACTCGAGTGGTTGAAACATTATCCTGATGTGTTGTTAAATGTGGAAATATTACAAGGTCAGTCACGTTTCCAGTTATTTATTCTAAATTCTAAAATGTATCCTGTTGTTGAAATCAATAATCAGGTTATTAAACCCTGGAGGTAAATTTTTTTTAACAAAATCCTTTTTAGATCTGATAATTAATGAAAATAATACTCACCCTTTTATTTTCATTGTCTCTGATCCAACGTTCCCAGTTTCACTGGCTGCATTTTGAGGATTTGACACTTTTTTAAACAGCTGAGATGAAGGAACTTCCTGAAGTGACACGATTATGTCTCATTTGTGTTTGTCACAGTAAAGAGACACACAAGTTTAGACTTCTTATCAGCAGCTTAAATAAACACAGACGTTTAGAAAATGAGGATTTGCTACTTGTTACTGATGCAATAGACACGATCAGAGTGACGTGAGACACTATTATCAAATCAATCAAATCAAAAATACTTTAGTAAAATTAAATGTTGTTGTAGCTCGGTTCTTCTTCAGGGAGTCATTTTAGAGGGTTCTGGAACATCTAGTTGTAGACGGGAAGGATCTCCTGTAGAGGGTTCTAGCTGTGGACGGGAAGGATCTCCTGTAGAGGGTTCTAGCTGTGGACGGGAAGGATCCCCTGTAGAGGGTTCTAGCTGTGGACGGGAAGGATCTCCTGTAGAGGGTTCTAGCTGTGGATGGGAAGGATCCCCTGTAGAGGGTTCTAGCTGTGGACAGGAAGGATCTCCTGTAGAGGGTTCTAGCTGTGGACGGGAAGGATCTCCTGTAGAGGGTTCTAGCTGTGGACGGGAAGGATCTCCTGTAGAGGGTTCTAGCTGTGGACGGGAAGGATCTCCTGTAGAGGGTTCTAGCTGTGGACAGAAAGGATCTCCTGTGTCTCTGTGTTGGATCTGAAGAATCTTCTGACTGGAGACATTCTGTTGTTGAGTTACTGTGTTGTGATGAGGTTGAGGGTTCTTTATCATGTTCTTCATCCCCCTTTGGACAATCATCTCAAGAGACTCCAGAACAGAACCAGAACAGAACCAGCCCTCCTCATCAATCTATTCAACCTCTTCATGTCACCTGCTCTGATGCTCCGCCTCCAACAGATGACTGCAGGTGTGAGCAGCTGACAAACTCCTCCTCCTCCACCCCTCCTCCTCAAATCTCCGTCCGCCCATATTGCTTGACAGCCAGACAGAGACACAGTGGAGTCGGGGATCTGCTCTCTCAGTCCTGTCCCAGTAAAACACATGATGCTGCATTCCTGATACTCTGGCTGGGTCTTCAACAGAACATCAACTTCATCCACCTTGCCAGCAAGAGATCTCACATTTGTCAATATGACTGATGGAAGTGAAGGTTTAAACTTAATCTTTCTCTCTCTTCACCTTGTTCCTGCTCTGCATCTTCGTCTTCTTCTTTTAGCTCATCAGGGATCCAGAGTTTAAATTTGAGGATTATTTTTTAGCCTTTGAAATGTCCATTAGTCTCTCATTGCCATGGTTACGCATCATAACAGGTGTCAAAAAACGAGACAAATCAAGCAAAAAACCCTAATCAGCACACACATCAACAAACATCCAAATCAGAATAAAAAAGTATTGAAAAAATAATATTTCAAGAAGAAAAAAAACGAGCAAGAAATACTCAAAAAGAACAAAAACATATTAGCAATGCCGCAGATCTACTCCAACAAACTGCCACCATGTGTAGCACTATTCCAAAATATACATGTTACTTCCATTCCTGGTATTCTGAATGGATTTATAATGACACAATAGTTTAAGGACCTTTTACAGAACTGCCTTCATAATGTAAACTGAAATAATCAAATATCCAACAGCATTTCAGGAACATTTCTAACAGCTCCAGGAAGGGAATCTAAGTTTATATTTTAATATTTGCTTCAGTGGGCTGCACGGTGGTGCAGTTGGTAGAGCTGTTACCTTGCAGCGGGAAGGGTTTGAATCCGGGCTGGGACCTTTCTGCATAGAGTTTGCATGTTCTCCCCGTGCATGTGTTGGTTTTCTCCGGGGACTCCGGTTTCCTCCCACAGTCCAAAAACATTTATGAGATCAGTTGTCCCGTGTGTGTGTGGCCCTGTGATGGACTGGTGACCTGTCCAGGTGTCCCCTGCCTCTTGCCCAATGAAGGCTGGAGATAGACACCATAGATGGATGGATGGATGTTTGAGTTTAGTTAAATGCTTAAAACGTAATAATTTCCAAAAATACAGCTCTACTTTGCCAGTACTCATCATGTTCCGACAGGCATAGATAAGTAAATGTTGGAATGATAAATGAAGATAAAACAACACAAAGCCATAAAGCATTGAGCAGCTAAAGAAGTCCAACTATGAGTTACTCTACATATTTATTTATGGGTTTAGCTCCATTTTTATTGGCGTAGAAATGAAAGTATAAAGTGCTAAAATGTGACAAACAGGTTAGTGGTATATAGATTTTGGTAGAAAATATTAATGCTGTATATTTTCTCTGTTTTTGTACACATCTAATTAAATTGTACGCTCTTCTTTGATTTTTCTGAGCCAGCTTCAGTTTTTAGTTTTCCATATATTTGTCTGGTTTTACAGCAACATTTGTATTAGTCACTGTATGAAACACGGAGTGTTTATGCAGATTAAGAACAACTCAATGCATACCATCCTATCAGCAGTGGTTAACATACTCCACATGCTAAAACATCATGTTTTCTTCTTTGAATTAATAATAATTATATTTCCTTCATGTTACTTTTACCCAAAGTAATGATTTCAACTAATTTATTTCATATCACACTTTATGTATCAACATGTAGGGTATTCAGAGTTTTTACAGAGTTGTTCATTTCACGGTTAAAATCAGCTCTGAACCATGAAATCATGATATTTGTTCCATAGGAACTAATTTAACAGAAGCCATTGTCTGCATTTACATCATATTTGCGAGTTCCCACTGACTTGTATTGCACCCTATAAAATGTTGCTTACAGAGTTTGAATATTAAAATTGGAACATTCATTATAAAAGTCCCCAGTGAGGTGAACATCTTCTAATTAAGATCTCTGACAAGTGCAGAACTGGAGAAATGCAAGTGGAACAAATATCAAACGAGACACACTGAATACTTCCTTCACAAGCTAAAAATGTTGGTAACATTAAATGGAGCCACTGAAAAGAGGAAGTGAGTGTTCTGATTCAACTGTTTCCATCCTGAATCTTCACTCTAAAATTAGTTTTTGAATTTTTTTTTCCAGAGTCTTTCATCACCTTCCCGCAGTTACATGATCTCAGACTGTGTCACGCAACAAAAAGACACTGGGCCACAAACTATTGTTATTCAGAATATTCCAGTTATCAATGACTAAATATCTGTGCTCGGATACTCTGACATTTTTAATTCTCTGTTTAAAATATTGCTTTCAATTGAGCGTAACATCTATCAAAGAATAAACTATAGCTTGTCCAATGTTTCCTGTTTCATGCTGCACTGCCTGGAAGAGTTTTCCCACTATGAATGCGCCAGCCATATCAATTCATTTTGCTTGTTAATGTGTGAGGATGCTACTTGTTACAAGGCCAGTTAAAAAGACACAGAAGGACAATTCAAAGCCACATCTTGTGTTCTCAACCCATGATAATGAGTTATTCAGCGGATCCTCTGCAGAACAGCACATGTAATGTTTCTTTTTCCTGGCCAGTGTGTGGTCTAAGTATGCACAACACCACCAGCTACACAACGACGAACAATTGTGGTCAGAAGTTTGCATACACTCATCACAGACTGTTTTATTTGAATTCTTTTTTTTTTCAGGGTTCAACATATGTCTATGATCATTTTTCAAAATAAGAGTTGAAAACAATAATGAAATAGGCTCTAAAGTTTTACATTCCCTCTAATATCTGGTTAAATGTCACTTACCAATTTGCACATTTGAAGCTCTGGGATGATTCTGATGGAATATTTAATGACAAAATTGGTTGGTTTCATAACACTGAACCAGCTTTGGATGCCAAATATCATATTTGATATGTTTGAATTTGTTAGAACTCCGTCTATTTAACTGGCTTAAAGCAGAACTAAATAAGTTTTTTCACCTCAATAAATGTTTTCTAGAGTCCCTGTGGGGGTAAACAAGGACTTGGCGGGGTGATTCGTGGGTCCCTCCCCTCCCTCCGGGGTCTGTGTCCTGAAAGCAGCACTTGCAACTTTCAGTGGATCGGACCCGACTAATCTCGCGAGAACAAACCTGCTTTACGGCACTCACACTCACGTACATAAATACAAGCATGAAGCCCTTGCCGTTGTTAGCAACGCCACCCTTAGGAGCTCAAAGATGGCAGAACCAAAAAGAACGAAAAAACTTTTGACCGACGAGCAGAAAAAAAGGAAACGTGATTGGGACCGAGAGAGAGCTCAGTCGCAGGTGAACATCGGCAGAGCATCTGCGTCTGCGGCGGAGGCGGGGGAACGTTACGACAGTGAGCTTTCACAGGGGACCAGTAGGGGGAGAGCGAGAGCAAAACTTACTTAGTTCTGCTTTAAAGAGAAGCTCCAAGATTCCATTTACCAAAACTGTTAATAAGTTGGATTTTTGGAGAGAGGTGGGTCTGAAGGTCACTCACCGGCCACTTTATTAGGTACACCTGTCCAACTGCTCGTTAACACTTAATTTCTAATCAGCCAATCACATGGCGGCAACTCAGTGCATTTAGGCATGTACACATGGTCAAGACAATCTCCTGCAGTTCAAACCGAGCATCAGTATGGGGAAGAAAGGTGATTTGAGTGACTTTGAACGTGGCATGGTTGTTGGTGCCAGAATGGCTGGTCTGAGTATTTCAGAAACTGCTGATCTACTGGGATTTTCACGCACAACCATCTCTAGGGTTTACAGAGAATGGTCCGAAAAAGAAAAAATATCCAGTGAGCGGCAGTTCTGTGGGCGGAAATGCCTTGTTGATGCCAGAGGTCAGAGGAGAATGGCCAGACTGGTTCGAGCTGATAGAAAGGCAACAGTGACTCAAATAACCACTCGTTACAACCAAGGTAGGCAGAAGAGCATCTCTGAACGCACAGTACGTCGAATTTTGAGGCAGATGGGCTACAGCAGCAGAAGACCACGCCGGGTGCCACTCCTTTCAGCTAAGAACAGGAAACTGAGGCTACAATTTGCACAAGCTCATCGAAATTGGACAATAGAAGATTGGAAAAACGTTGCCTGGTCTGATGAGTCTCAATTTCTGCTGCGACATTCGGATGGTAGGGTCAGAATTTGGCGTCAACAACATGAAAGCATGGATCCATCCTGCCTTGTATCAACGGTTCAGGCTGGTGGTGGTGGTGTAATGGTGTGGGGAATATTTTCTTGGCCCCTTGGTACCAACTGAGCATCGTTACAACGACACAGCCTACCTGAGTATTGTTGCTGACCATGTCCATCCCTTTATGACCACAATGTACCCAACTTCTGATGGCTACTTTCAGCAGGATAATGCACCATGTCATAAAGCTGGAATCATCTCGGACTAGTTTCTTGAACATGACAATGAGTTCACTGTACTCAAATGGCCTCCACAGTCACCAGATCTCAATCCAATAGAGCATCTTTGGGATGTGGTGGAACGGGAGATTCGCATCATGGATGTGCAGCCGACAAATCTGCGCCAACTGTGTGATGCCATCATGTCAATATGGACCAAACTCTCTGAGGAATGCTTCCAGCACCTTGTTGAATCTATGCCACGAAGAATTGAGGCAGTTCTGAAGGCAAAAGGGGGTCCAACCCGTTACTAGCATGGTGTACCTAATAAAGTGGCCGGTGAGTGTAAGTGAGAAAGTGTCAACACGTCTGAATGACTTGTACTTTTGGATTATTATTGAATTGATGATCTGTTTAGAAATGGTTCCAAACGACTTTTCTAAATGTGTGTAAATCTACTCTACTGCCTTCCTGTTGACTGCTGGAAGAGACACCAGCTTCCCTCCACCTTGAATAAGACAAAACAAGTTGAATTAGACTTCGACATATTGTTGGATTCCTCAGGACATTTTATGGGTTGGAGGTTTTCTCTGTAGATGATCCAGACTGAGTTAGCTCTGACTCCTTGTTAGTGAATTTCAGAGCTTTAAGATGGTGAGGTTGATAACAGCTCTCTGCAGTGACAAGTTCTTGGGTTCAACTCACAACTGGGATTTAATTGAGATTTTTTATGAAGTTTGTTCTTTCTGTATGTGTTTTTTCTCTAACTGCTCATTTTCCTCCCACAGACCAAAAACAGGTATATAAATGTTAACTGGTAACTGAATTGTCCCTGTAGAGTCTGTGTATGAATCCTTGTCTGTCTTTATGGGGCCTTGTGATGGACTGGCAACCTGTCCAGGTGTGACTCCGCCTCTCACCCAGTGACAGCTGGAGATGGACACCAGCTCCCTGCGAACCTGAACAGGAACAAGAGGATAATGACTGACTGATATGCACAAGTGAAGAAACTGAGAATTTGTGGAAAGTAAAAGTTAAAATAATGAAATATCTGGAATTTTCTTGTGTCAAAAGCCAGAATCAAAACAAGTGACCAGTTAATATGATCCTCCTCCCACCCCCACCTCACCCCCTCACCCCACCCCTTCCAACCAGAAAGTAACCATGGTAACAACTCAGCATGGTTCAAACTTAATTCAGTTAAAGTCGTGCACATGAAGCTACATATCAAGAAAGGCCTGGAGGACGGTTTCTATGTAAGGACAGTCAAACTGTAGCAGATTGTCACGCTGCTAAAAACAGACACAACTACAATGAACTATTTAAACTCTATAGATGAAGCTAGAATATAGGACCGGGCAGTATGTAAAACCTCTGTCACTCTGGGTTTGTGTAGATGACTGCAGTTCTTTCATTGATGTTTGTGTGTGAATGTCTCTTTGATTGTGTTTATTAATCCTTTTATATATTATATTTCTATTAATCCATGTTTTTATTATGTTCAATTACCTGGTATGTGCATTATAAGTATATATATTTGTATAAAATGTATGTGTGTGTTGTGTACACATGCATGTAAAGTCTGAATTGTATTGTATTAGTATATTTAAAATCCGTTTAAAGACGTACTTTTATTCTCAGGCAGTCTAACCCCTTGCTGACCGTATTTTGTTGTTTTTTATGTTTGTTTTTATAGCATGTTTATTTTTATCTCCGTATTTGTTGATTTTATTTGTGTACAGCACTTTGGTCTGCGTCACTACAGTTTTTAAATGTGCTTTATAAATGAATTGTTGATGATGATGATGATGATGATGATGATGATGATGATGATGATGATGATGATGATGATGATGATGATGATGATTTGAGGAAGAAATTGGGAAAATACTAATTGTGACTAAATAATATCCACCAGGGTCCTTGTCTACCAAGCGAACTTACTCCATAAGCCAGGCTTATCCGGCCAATCCTGGCTTAAATATCTCATTTCTGGTTCCACAAAGGAGGCTGAAGTCAAGCCTCACTCATTCACCATGGCAACATGCTGTTGGACAAGCCTGCTCCCTTGCAGGCTAATGTTGATGCTTATTCTAGCTCCATCTCTCTGATTGGACAGGCCATATGATGTCACATAGTATGTCCCCTTTTCGCTCGGCTTCTTCTGCATTTTGTGTCGGCGTTTGACAAGCAGTGAAGTGGCGGATTAGCGCCACTGCATGTAGCGCAACACCCTCCTAGCAGGACTAGGATGAGCCTGTTCTTCCTCTCACACACATCAACCGTTCCCTTTAAATGCTCGTGTCATTTTAATACATTCGATATGTTTCCAAATAAGTAAAACACATGAATGTGACATCAGTCAGGGTTGAATATAAACCTTCAACACTTGACAGAGTTGCTTAAATGTAACTCGCCAAATTAACACCAACTCTTCAGAGGAATTTACTTTCACAGAGTTAAATAGACTAAAAGAGTTAAATTAACACTGAAATTTTAACACACAACACCAACACCACAAACATCCAATTTGGATTTCCCCTTGTGTGCGCAGCGCTGATTTTCTGTGCGCAAAGACCGTTTCAGCCGTGGGCAATAGCGCACAGCCGCAGTTCATATAGAGAACCAACAAGTTATTATGAATCACATGTAGGTGTTTGCAATTACAATCCAATTTCTTCGAAATTATAAAATGACAAGTGATTAGAAGCTTGTTTCCAGAATAGCCATGGCGTGCCCATTCAGTCGCGTGAACGCACCTCAGCCTGGCTTGGGGCGCCAAGTGTAACATTTTCCTTATTTAGTGTCTAAAATCATCATATACCAGCATGTTTGTATTGCATACATCTTTAAAAAATCAAAATCCGTCTTTGAGAACATTTAGCTGGCACATTTAGATTTAGAATTTAGATTTAATATTTAACATTTAGATTCATAATTAAGGTTTAAAGCAGAACTAAGTAAGTTTTGCTCTCGCTCTCCCCCTACTGGTCCCCTGTGAAAGCTCACTGTCGTAACGTTCCCCCGCCGCCGCCGCAGACCCCCCCCCCCTCACCACCCACCCCCTCCACCCCGCCGCCGCCCCCCCAACAACAACGCGCAGAGAACGCTTTTGCAAGAAGAAAGAAAAACAAAACCAAGAAAATGTCTCGACAGGTGAGTATTATTGTCATCTTTGTGCTCCTAAGGGTGGCGTTGCTAACAACGGCAAGGGCTTCATGCTTGTATTTATGTACGTGAGTGTGAGTGCCGTAAAGCAGGTTTGTTCTCGCGAGATTAGTCGGGTCCGATCCACTGAAAGTTGCAAGTGCTGCTTTCAGGACACAGACCCCGGAGGGAGGGGAGGGACCCACGAATCACCCCGCCAAGTCCTTGTTTACCCCCACAGGGACTCTAGAAAACATTTATTGAGGTGAAAAAACTTACTTAGTTCTGCTTTAACATTTAGATTTAATATTTAGGATTTAGATTTTTTAAAGATGTATGCAATACAAACATGCTGGTATATGATGATTTTAGACACTTTTTCTGCTTAAATGTGATGAAAGTGTGCTAAATGTGAGAAAAGTAAGCTAAATATAAAAAAAAGTCTATTTCCACTAAATAACAAAAATTTTACACTTGGTGCCCCATATGTTAAGCGCCGCTGGAGTTAATGAGGATTGAACTCCCCTGAACGTCATTCATGTAACCGACTGAGCCAGGTGTGAGATGTTTGGCTAAGTCAAGCAAGGCTTTTCTCCGGAAGCCTCAATTTTCTAAGCTTGCTTGCATTTTCATTAGGTGCAATAAAAATATTATTATACATTATTTTTATATGTTTATAAAATAATATAAAATAAGAGCTTAGTAACATATTAGTAACATAAAAATGCAAATATCAATACTCACTCTGCCAAAAAGTTAAAGATTATTTATTTTAAATTTACTCAATATTAAATCTAAAACATTTTTCCACAAAAAGAAGAAACAAATACAAAAGTTTTGAAAATTAGGAATTTTGTGTTTTGTTTTGTTTTTTTGTTTGTATTTTGGTAAAATTCTTGTCATCCTCATTTCTCAAAGTTGTGAGTAATTTCTGATACAACATATAGTCAGAGTCAATGAGGAAGATACAGATGAGCTATGAAGACCAGGTCACATCTGCTCCACATGGTGGTGCTATAACTATTTGAAAATACTGGTTGTCTCAGACCGACAAGCAGAACCTACAAATATGGAGTTGAAAAAACAATAACAGTCCAGAAGTCCTCCCGCTCCATTGCACAATCCCCGCCACAACATAGGGCCTTGAGATGCAGGTTCTCTCCACCGTGGTGGCAGACTGCATCCCAATTTTAACCCACAGCTTAGACACTCTCTCTATATACATATTCACATTACACATGTAGGACTCTTGGGGGTGGGCTGGACCCTAGACCTCTGTTTTAAATAATAGAGCATCTAACACTACCAACTCATCTGAGCGGGAGGAGTGAGGCTCAGGGTCTTTTTACATCCCTGTTCTCTGCCTGCGGTCAGGGGCTGGGGGACGGGGGAGGACCTGGCCATCTTGTCAGGGTCAGGAGTGGGTAGCGATAGTCTGTGACTTCAGTGTTTCTGGTGGTCTGCTTTGCTCTGCCTCAGAGGGGAAGGGATCAACCCCTGGGTCTGGGATCAGTTGCCACCTTGGGGGTACTGGTACCTAGATCCCAGGAGTGTAGACTGTGTAAGGGGAGTGTAAGTATGTCTGTGGTGTCTATTTTGGTTTCTGTTCACGTTGGTGTGTATGATAGAGTTTGGTTATGTGTGCATGAGGGTGGGAAGGTATGCTTGTGTATGTGTATGACTGTTTGTGTATGTATGTATGTCGGTCTTTGTCTATGTGTCAGGGTGGGTCTCGGACTCCCCCTCAGTCCAGCAATATCTTATACCCCTTTATGAGGGCTTGTCTCCCCCCCACCAAGCTCCCCACTGCTTACTGGTTCCCCCACCAGCCTGCGCACTGGGGTTTTCTAGAGTTTGGGGTGGGTGCTTGGGGTGTGTGCGGGTCTGCTCCCGGTTGCTGGCCGGTGGGCTGGGCGCTTCCTTGGGTCTCGGACTTCGGATCCGTGTCTTGGGGTGTTTGGGGGTGGCTGGCTGCTGGCGGGGCTTGTGGAATCGCGCCACGGCTCCCTGGGGCACCTGTACTGCGGTTGCGGCGTGACTGCGCTGGAGGTTGCTTATGGTCTTGTCTGGGAGGGGGCTTTGGTTTCTCCTGCGGTGGCCTGCCAGGCTCTGCCACTCCAGGGTTGGGACCTGGACCCCTTGGGCTTGGGTCAGCCCTGTGGTCTGCTTTGAGGTCTGAGAGCCGGGCCTTTCCATATCCACTGTCAAACAATTTTATGGAGAAACCTTATGGTCACAGGCGCGTCCATGCACACAGGTGTGCACACAGATATTCACAGACACTCACGGACTTGGGCTGCAGCTGCCACTGGGGATGTTGTGTGTTAAGCAGTGTCATTATTTGTTTGTGTCCACAATGACATTATCAGTGTTTAAATATACTAGATGTTGGTCGATGCTGTGGTGTCTCTGCTCTTGTTTTTGTCTCTCAGCAGGTGTTGAAGCAGATTTCTTTCTCTCCCAACTTCTCTTCTACCTCTTCTTATCTCTTTTTCCTCTTCTTTCCTTTTCTTTTTCTTCTTCTTTGAAAATAATGACTTTTGTGTTGTGTTGTTTTTTTGTTTTGTTTTTATTTTAGAAAAATTCTTGTCATCCTCATTTCCACAAAGTTGTGAGTAATTTCTAATGCACCACATAATCAGAGTCAATGAGGAAGGTACAGATGAGTTATGAAGACCTGCAGTCTGGTTTAAGACTGCAGTTCACATCTGCTCCACATGGTGGTGCTATAAGTATTTGAAAATGCTGGTTCTCTCAGACTAACAAGCAGAGCCTACAAATATAGAGTTAAAAAAAGAATAACAGTCCACTAGTTTGTCTGAAACATCATGACACTTTTATTCTCCCTAAAACCTAAACAACATGGACATCTGCATACGCAGACACACACACACTAGAACAATCTTTCTGTGAGGTATTTGTTTGTCGTTGTTTGTCGTTGTATTTTCTATTTTGTTTAATTTCTTATTCTCCTGTACAACACTTTGGTCAGCTGTCATGCTGTATGTTAAAGTGATCTATAAATAATTTTGACTTCAAATTTTGACTTTGACACACACACAACAAATAGATAGATAGATAAATAAATAGAATAAATGGAGAAATAGATGAATAAATAACTGATTGATTAATTTTCTGAGCTTTAATGGACCTTCAACAGTTTTTAACAGTTTTATAGTCTTCGACATGTTGAAACACAAAATGTCCAGCTGCATCCTGAAAGTGCAGTAACCTTTCAGTTCTCTTCCCAGTGTGATGAGCCAAAAGAAACACCATGAGTCTACATTTCAGGAAAAAGACTTTTCTCATCACTGTAGTCCTGCATGTCTCTGTCAGTCTGGTCAGACACTGACACGTATCGAAACCAAGCTTGCTCCTAGCTTACATGCTAGCCAAAACTCAGCTGAAGATAAGTGACAACTACCTGGGAAAGTTCCCAGATGAGTGAAAAACTTTCACAAGAGATTAAAGCTGTCAAATAGACATGAAGCATATATTTATAGGACTTTTTGGGGATACATATTGGTCATGTAGTTTGGATGTTTCAAGTTTATTCATTTATAAAGCGCCAGTTCATGACAAAGTAATTTCAAGGCACTTCCCAGAAAAATCAACCAATTAATAATAAAACATTTTCTATCTAAGGAACCACACGATTGGGTTGAATTGTTAATTCAGAGCAATCCCTCATCCTGAGCCGCACGATTGGCGACAGTGGAAAGGAACAACTCCCTTTTAACAGGAAGAAACCTCTAGCAGAACCCGGCTCAGGATGGGCGGCCTTCTGCCTTAGCCGGCTGGGGTCTGAGCCGGAAGAGACACACAGATGGATTTGGGCCAGTCGTCATGTCTATAGAAAGATAAAAAGAGAAACTGTTAATGACAGCAATAACAATCAATACAAACATGGAGAGTAAAGAAAGACAGCAGAGTGAAGACATGTGGACAGTATGTCCTCCGGCAGTCTAAACCTATAGCAGAATAACTAAAGGGATGGATCAGGAGAACCCAAGCTAACCCTGACTATAGGATTGTGTAAAAAGGAAAGTTTTAAGTCTATTCTTAAAGCTACACAAGGTGTCTGCCTCACGGATAAAAAGTGGAAGCTGGTTCCACAGGAGAGGAGCCTGATAACTAAAAGCTCTTTCTCCCATTCTACTTTTAGAAACTCTAGGAACTACAAGCAGACCTGCAGTCTGAGAGTGAAGTGCTCTGTTAGGAGCATATGGAACAATAAGCTCTTTAATATAAGCTGGAGCTTGGTCGTTCAAGGCCTTATACAGTGGGGAAAAAAAAGTATTTAGTCAGCCACCAATTGTGTAAGTTCTCCCACTTAAAAAGATCAGAGAGGCCTGTAATTTTCATCATAGGTATACCTCAACTATGAGAGACAAAATGAGGAAAAAAAATCCAGAAAATCACATTGTCTGATTTTTAAAGAATTTATTTGCAAATTATGGTGGAAAATAAGTATTTGGTCACCTACAAACAAGTAAGATTTCTGGCTTTCACAGACCTGTAACTTCTTTAAGAGGCTCCTCGGTCCTCCACTCGTTACTTGTATTAATGGCACCTGTGTGAACTCGTTATCAGTATAAAAGACACCTGTCCACAACCTCAAACAGTCACGCTCCAAACTCCACTATGGCCAAGACCAAAGAGCTGTCAAAGGACACCAGAAACAAAATTGTAGACCTTCACCAGGCTGTGAAGACTGAATCTGCAATAGGTAAGCAGCTTGGTGTGAAGAAATCAACTGTGGGAGCAATTATTAGAAAATGGAAGACATACAAGACCACTGATAATCTCCCTCGATCTGGGGCTCCACGCAAGATCTCACCCCGTGGGGTCAAAATGATCACAAGAACGGTGAGCAAAAATCCCAGAACCACACGGAGGGACCTAGTGAATGACCTGCAGAGAGCTGGGACCAAAGTAACAAAGGCTACCATCAGTAACACACTACGCCGCCAGGGACTCAAATCCTGCAGTGCCAGACGTGTCCCCCTGCTGAAGCCAGGACACGTCCAGGCCCGTCTGCGGTTTGCTAGAGAGCATTTGGATGATCCAGAAGAGGATTGGGAGAACATCATATGGTCAGATGAAACCAAAATAGAACTTTTTGGTAGAAACTCAACTTGTCGTGTTTGGAGGGGAAAGAATGCTGAGTTGGATCCAAAGAACACCATACCTACTGTAAAGCATGGGGGTGGAAACATCATGCTTTGGGGCTGTTTTTCTGCAAGGGGACCAGGACGACTGATCCGTGTAAAGGAAAGAATGAATGGGGCCATGTATCGTAAGATTTTGAGTGAAAACCTCCTTCCATCAGCAAGGGCATTGAAAATGAGACGTGGCTGGGTCTTTCAGCATGACAATGATCCCAAACACACCGCCCGGGCAACGAAGGAGTGGCTTCGTAAGAAGCATTTCAAGGTCCTGGAGTGGCCTAGCCAGTCTCCAGATCTCAACCCCATAGAAAATCTCTGGAGGGAGTTGAAAGTCCGTGTTGCCCAGCGTCAGCCCCAAAACATCACTGCTCTAGAGGAGATCTGCATGGAGGAATGGGTCAAAATACCAGCAACAGTGTGTGAAAACCTTGTGAAGACTTACAGAAAACGTTTGACCTCTGTCATTGCCAACAAAGGCTATATAACAAAGTATTGAGATTAACTTTTGTTATTGACCAAATACTTATTTTCCACCATAATTTGCAAATAAATTCTTTAAAAATCAGACAATGTGATTTTCTGGATTTTTTTTCCTCATTTTGTCTCTCATAGTTGAGGTATACCTATGATGAAAATTACAGGCCTCTCTGATCTTTTTAAGTGGGAGAACTTACACAATTGGTGGCTGACTAAATACTTTTTTGCCCCACTGTACGTCAAAAGTAAAATTTTAAACTTTATTTTGGATTTCACAGGGTGTCAGGTTCCATCTCTGGTGTGTGGTGTGGTTTGTTGTTACTCCTACTAACCTGTCATTCCAGGGTTTGGCAGCAGCTGGTGCCATCAGCTGATCAGGCGGAGGTGTGGCTCATCACCCAGCCCCTCCCGGGCTGGGATAAAAGCTGAGGAGGAACCAGAAACAGACGCGAGTTGGTTCCACGACTTTATTTGGTAACGTGTGGCCGTTAACAGTGCTTTACCTGTGATTGTTGTCCTAGATACTTACCTCGTCCTTGTCCTCCTCCCTCTCCAGTCCTTCTCCCTCCGGGGTTCACCTCTCCATTCCTGAGTGCCTCCATCTCCTGCACTGGCCGTCTTCCACACCGTCCTGAGGGCTCAACTTCAGTTCCCGACGTGGTCCAGCACGTCCACTCCAGCCTCAGCCTTGGTCTGTCTCTCCTCCTCGGTCCCTCGCCCACCTGCCCTGGTTGTCTCCCCACCTGCTCCAGCACACAAAGAACTCCATCACCACTCGGATCTCCAGCAGCATCATCACTCCCGGACATACCACCACCAGACTTGTTCCTAAAGTTCTCAGGCCCAAAAGTTACAACCTCTGTCTTAAATTAAGCATTATCCAACATTTTACATCATTAAGACAAGCTTGTAGTCTCTGCAGCTGGTTGGTCTCATCAGGCTTCACTGATAGGTATAACTGAGTATCATCAGCATAAAAATGGAATTTTATACCATGTTGTCTAATAATTTTACCAAGCGGTAACATATATATAGTAAAGAGGATTGGTCCAAGCACTGAACCCTGAGGAACTCCATGACTGACTCTGGTATATGAAGAAGATTCCTTATTTACATGAAGTTAAACTGCATTCAGTGTAGCATTTAAGAGGGATGCAAGAAGTTCTAGGCCACGTTCCTGTTTTTTAGTCCTGGTTCTCTGATCTCTGATCAGTGGGTTCCTACAACCCAAACTGGGAATCACTGATCTACAGTATCTTGGAACATGTTTTATATTTAATAAGAAAATGTAAATGTAAATGTGTACAATGTGTGCTACAAGTTCAAAATTAACCTTTAAAGCTCTTTTCCACCGCAATACAGTGAAAAGAAAGTGTGGCAAAAATACATTTGTTTAATAATAAAACTATGGTGGTGGTGGCAGTGGTTGTTGTTGTTGTTGTAAAACCCTTCCTTCCTTCCTTCCTTCCTTCCTTCCTTCCTTCCTTCCTTCCTTCCTTCCTTCCTTCCTTCCTCCCTTCCTTCCTTCCTGCTCTTCCTGGTCACAGTTGCTCAAGTGCATCTTTCCATTTTATAAAACGTGTTTTATCATCAGGGATTTCAAACCAACTCTCATGTTTTCTCCTCCTGAACTTTGACCCTGACATGTTTGAGGATCTCATTAGTTTTGATTCACTGTTGCACACAGAAGCAATAAATTACTTAATTAGACTAATTAAGAGATTTGTGAGGGTAATCATGAGCATAAGGTATTAATCAGAGGCTTTCAACCAAAGAGGGTTATTACGGATGAGAATGTGGATTATCATTTCTTTAACAGTTTTTATGTGACATCACTGTTTAGAAGCAGGAAGCATTACAGCTTCTCAGCAAGATCCACTTGACTGTGCAGACCTACTTTTCTGAAAGAGTTCTAAACTAAATAAGTCACAATACAACGAGTAATGCTAACAGCTGTGCAGCTGTGTAAAACAACGTAAGGCAAATAAAGTGATGGAACGTATATTTTTGACATATCAAATGCAAAACTCTTTTTGTTTTTTTCTTGTTCAGGTCATTTTCTCATCAGCTTCATTTGTTGCTTTGTGTACATGATGTTTTACAAACCCAGTAAAATGATTTACCCTGACCTGGAAACAACAAAGACGTATGAAATGGTAAAGCTCTCAATAAGACTGAGGACTGGTGGCAAAAGAGCAGCAGGACAATGGTTGACCTGCTTAAAGGTCTAAATGGAACAGGGGTGGGGGGGCGATGGAACCCAGTTATTGTTCATATATTTACTCTGTTTATCAGGTTGGTCATAAATGCATTAAATTTCCTTTAGAAAGAAGAACCATCAAAGTGTGTGAGATGTAACGTCTGTCAGAATACAAAGGAAGAGGACAGCCCATCAAGGTCAAGGCTAATGGGGGGGTTGAGTTAATCTATGGAGGGGGGGGTGGAGGCAATATGCAACTAAAGACAGGATGCACATTGTCAACGGGCCAATGAGACAGTGTGTCGGTCAGGGGCCTTTCTCATGAGGGGGAGATCACTCCGTGTTAACATCTGTTCCACCAGCATAACGTTATTCCTTCCTACGTTGTTTCCTCCTGAACAAGCGAACCGCCTCACACCGTTTACTGTCAGGTATAAACTACATGCTTGCTCTGAAGGTTAGTTTCTTTGTTAAATCACTCATGAGTCATGAAGAAACGGTTTTCTTTATTTCTATAATTACCTTCTGAACTTAAGACTTTTGCATCAAGTGAGCACACCAGCACACTAATACACCTACTTTAAAATTCCAGATTAGGTATTCAGAGCTGCCCTTGGATTATCTTTATACAGTAGGTGTAGTTTATATGAAGTGTCATCAGAACATTAGCTACAGGGCTAATCTCAGCAGGAGCTGAAGCAGGGCACAGATTTGGTGAGCATGTGAGGCACAAGGGGGGCTGGGGGTAGTGTGATAGTCTACATGGTGCACACATGGCACCGGGGTGAGCCTAATCACTGGCTCACAGAAACCGTCAAAAACGGGGAAGGAGGAGGGGGGGGGTGAGGTCTCTGGGGTGAGTCGTTTAGGTGTTTCCTTCAGAGTAGACCTTTGAAACCAGACTCAGAAACTGTTTTTTCTCTTTGTTTTCATCCCTTTGCTCATGAACAGCTGATACAGGTGCAAGAGTGTCACCTCGTCACGGCCCTGACTCGGCTTTCAACTTCACCACAGAAACATGAACAGTTTCATCCCTCCCATTTCCTTTCTGCTGCAGACTTACGAGGGTTTTCCATTGTTCACTCCACCCAGAAAGCCACAACAGTGTGGCCCTCCTTTCCTTTACAGGGAACTAACTGGAAACTCTGGAGCACACTCAAAATAGAACAGCCTGATATTCTCCAAACACAAGCCTGTAAAACAGATTTTACTTAATGATCCACATATCACATATCCATGATAATCCAGGTAAACGGACCAAAACAACTACATGCACATTTAAAGAGATTTCACAAACTTTATGAGTCATCTTTACCTTTTTAAACCATCATATGACTTAAACATTTAAAGCTGAAATGTTCAAACTTTTTTCAAATCCATCCGTCCGTCCATCCATCCATCCATCCATCCATCCGTCCACCCACCATCCGTCCATCCGTCCATCCATCCATCCATCCATCCATCCATCCATCCATCCAAAGCGATGCGCAGTGACAAGCAAAACGTAATAAATAAATAAATAAATAAATAAATAAAAATGCTCACACACGGAAAATACATAATCAGCAACATCAAGAAGCCTCTAAGAAATAAACCTGTGAAATATTTGAACATAGAAAAATTATCCTTCAAAAAATAATAAAACATTGACAGTTAAACAGATATCTTGCAGAATGATGAACCAATGAAACCCAGGATGGTGAGGAAATAATCTCTGGTAGAAGTATGTTCTTGTTGCTTTGATGCTGGTCAGAGAACGGATGGTTCCATAGATAATTAATAGATAAAAAGATGTTTGGGTTTATGTATCATTTAACTTTTTGTGTCAATGATAAACATCTTAACACGCCACTGACAATATAATAAAGACCACAGCACATTCTTTGGGGATGTGGGAGTGACATGAATTGTGTTTATAATAAGAATCTGTCTGAGGTTAGAAGCTGGCAAACTTAAATATGCTGGACATGACCATACCACCCCCCCAAAGCTGAAACAATAAAATGTATTCAAACATTAAATGTAAGATGATGTCATCACAGTGAAGCTCATATGTCGGAGTGTAAGTGAATGCAGCACCTGCTGCTCCATGATCACATGATATTCTACTTTCAAGATGAATATGGAGACTTGTAAAACTAAAATAATGATCTGATCCAGGATAGTTAACATTATGCAGAACATTATAAACTCGCAAATCAGATGTTAAAATTGTCATTTTTTAATTTTTAAAACTGTTTTTGTTCAAAACATTTTTGCGCTATGATGTCAGTGAAAATACTCTGCAGCAAATATTGCTGTAACAGAACATTAAATAAACCCTGAAAAAGATTTTAATGATACCTTTTGTTCTGTGTTTATTAATGCAATGTCTCAAACCTTTGCACTATAGTGGTTAAAATCTCCTTCTACAGGGTTAAAGATGCTTTCAGCTGATCACAAAATAGTTTTTAATCAATTAATATAACTGAAATGTACTGAAATGTTTTGATATATATTCATTTATGATAAACAGTTTATAATTTTGTAAAAACTTGATTTTTTTAAGGTTATGGTCCATTTACATGTGCCACCCTTTTCCACATCTGTGTCCCTCCTGCCCCCCGACAAAGATTTCCTATACAGGCCCCTGTTAATGACGAGAGAAGTGATAAGAGTTTAATCTCAGTTGTTTGTTCTCTCTGGAGTTTCTTTCATAGCCAGCTAGTGGTGCGTTCACGCAGTAAAGAGCGCGTTCCTATTGGCCAGCGGAGTTGCGCTGATACAATAGCAGAGGGATATTCAAGTGTCCCATCCGACCGTTCAGTGGAAGTCTGCGGGGGGGTCGGAGGAGGCGGAGAGTGTGAGTGGATGGTCCCCAGCGTGTGAAGTGTGTGAGAGCCGGTGATCTTACCGAATAAACAACAGATTCGTCTTTCTTGGACCTTCTGGCTCTGATGTCGCTCCTCTGAAGCGACTCTCCATCCGAACCAGACCTCCACGATGCTCTGACTGAGGGGAGACGCGTGTACGAGTGACCGGCAGAGACGCTCCACGGACGGACAATAAAGTGCGAGCGATCACAACAAAAGACAGAAGGTGAGAGTGGTTCCATTCACACTTCATTTCATATCCAAACTACCATGACGTGTTTCTCTGGAAGAATCATGTTTTTAGATATATGTTGTCTGAGTCTGTTGCCCTTTGCTTCTGTCTAGCTTCTTAAAACGCTTTTGTAAGAATTAAGTTTTAAAAAGCTCTTCTTTATTTACTGTTTGGGAAAGAAGATGCACTTTGCACCCTGTTGGAATATGGATCCAATAATCTGTGAAACCTTCCTGTGTTTTAGTCACCTGACCTGTGCAGGCTCTGTCAGCTGCATTTTGTTGACATGTAACACAAATGTTTTACAAATCAGAATGAATTTGTTCAGAAGCTGTCTGGAGATTTAATAATTAAAGTGAGAGTGTAAAAGTATATGATGCCCCATCAACATCAAGATGCATACAGTTTCACCTGAATCATAAAAAAAAGATTTCACCCTTTGACCTGCTTGCTAACTCTGCTCTGTGTGAATATCCTGTTTCCTGGACAAAACAAACAAAAGATCAGCAGGCATGTGACATCCTGTATGGACCATGTGTCACCTCAGACTCATAAAAACTAATATGTTACTGTGTTTGGCATCCAGAACAGATACACAGGTTGTAACCAATGCTATAGATATACCTGTAATTATTACAGTTACAGTGAGATGTTGTTTGCTTTCTCAGTGGTTTTCATTCCCTGTAACGCAGTTCTGACACAAGGAAACCCAGCAACAGGAAGTGTGAGAAAGATGCAGAACAAAGGCGCAGGACTGCTTTGTTTAGGGGACGAGATCGAATCTGTGTTTCACAACAGCAACATGTGCCTCTCTGTCTCTGCCAGACGCAGATGAAGGCAACACTGCTTTGTGATGACTTTGCTGTTCCTCTGCTTTTAAAACAGGTCAGCACCTCAGATTGAATAAAGTTATAATATTCAGTCTGACACATTAGATTAATTCACCAGTCACGGACTATTTTGAGTCCAGTCCATGAAAATGAAGACAGGATTTGCATTGGACCTGAGCAGTGAGACCTGAGCTGATGGAGCGTTCCCACCTCTGCTCACTCCTGTTTAGTATAAACGTTGTTTATCAGCATTTTCATGCTACTTTCCCACAGTGTGTAATTACAGAGATATGAGTGAGAGAATGTGCCGGTTTGACTGGTTCATGTACCTGAACCTTTGTGTTGTGGACAGACTGGTTGTGACTGTGGCCCTGAGGGAGCAGAGCGAAAGATACCAGCGATGTGGATCTTTGTTTAATGTGTACGATTGAAAAGGTAATCCAATTTATTGTACATAAACTCTTTTATATTGGTATGTTGTTGGCTACAGGTCAAACTGCATGTCTTTTAAGGTTATTGAGGAAGGTTTTATTTTATTTTAGATTATAGTTACACAAAAAGATTTAAGTTTTAAGCTGTTAAATGTCAGAAAATCCTGTTGTGTGTGAATCTTGTCTTCTTTTCTATTTTACCAGTAAATTTGAAACTTTTTGTTTACTTTCATTCAAACAAAAACATATTTAAAAATCATTTTATTTTGAAAGTTAATAGTGTTTAAAAACATAGATTTAGATTATTAAAATATTTTATTTTACCAATTTAATATTAGAAAAACTTAACCCGGCTCTAACCTGTCATAGATAGCTGGTTTGGGTAGCTGAAACAAAAAAAACACAAACATTATTATGTATTTATATACTTATGTACTTTTTACATTATTTAAAATAAACAAGTCCATACACACAAAAGTAATCTGTTGTTTATATTTTAGAATTCTTAAATGTCTATTAAAGAATAAATTGACCCTCCGTGAGTTTATATTTAAGTGATAATTTAGATTTTATGTAAGTGTTGCTAAAGACAAAGTACAAAACATTGTCAAATAATCAAAATAAAAAAGTAAACAAAGAAATTATCAATTACATTTAGGTAATCTTATAGATCTGGTTTGTCATCGATCAATTTACAGGAAACCAATATAAAATTTGCTCTACATGAATGGTGGGTAATATATTAGTGCAAGATGAACTAACAGTGGTTGTTAGTTTTTAGAACAGAACAAGCAGAGGTGTTGTGGATTGTTTTGGATTGTTGTGCATTGTTGTAGATTATTGTGATTGTTGTAGAGTATTGTGATTGTTGTGGTTGTTGTGGTTGTTGTGATTGTTGTAGATTGTTGTGATTGTTGTGGTTGTTGTGATTGATGTGGATTGTTGTAGATTTTTGTGATTGTTGTGGTTGTTGTGATTGATGTGGATTGTTGTAGATNTTAAAATATTTTATTTTACCAATTTAATATTAGAAAAACTTAACCCGGCTCTAACCTGTCATAGATAGCTGGTTTGGGTAGCTGAAACAAAAAAAACACAAACATTATTATGTATTTATATACTTATGTACTTTTTACATTATTTAAAATAAACAAGTCCATACACACAAAAGTAATCTGTTGTTTATATTTTAGAATTCTTAAATGTCTATTAAAGAATAAATTGACCCTCCGTGAGTTTATATTTAAGTGATAATTTAGATTTTATGTAAGTGTTGCTAAAGACAAAGTACAAAACATTGTCAAATAATCAAAATAAAAAAGTAAACAAAGAAATTATCAATTACATTTAGGTAATCTTATAGATCTGGTTTGTCATCGATCAATTTACAGGAAACCAATATAAAATTTGCTCTACATGAATGGTGGGTAATATATTAGTGCAAGATGAACTAACAGTGGTTGTTAGTTTTTAGAACAGAACAAGCAGAGGTGTTGTGGATTTGTTGTGCATTGTTGTAGATTATTGTGATTGTTGTAGAGTATTGTGATTGTTGTGGTTGTTGTGATTGTTGTAGATTGTTGTGATTGTTGTGGTTGTTGTGATTGATGTGGATTGTTGTAGATTTTTGTGATTGTTGTGGTTGTTGTGATTGATGTGGATTGTTGTAGATTGTTGTGATTGTTGTGGTTGTTGTGGTTGTTGTGATTGTTGTGGTTGTTGTGGTTGTTGTGATTGATGTGGTTGTTGTGGTTGTTGTGGATTGTTGTGGTTGTGATTGATGTGGATTGTTGTAGATTGGTGTGATTGTTGTTATTGTTGTGATAGATGTGGATTATTGTAGATTGTTGTGATTGTTGTGGTTGTTGTGGTTGTTGTGATTGATGTGGATTGTTGTAGATTGTTGTGATTGTTGTGATTGTTGTGATTGTTGTGGTTGTTGTGGTTGTTGTGATTGATGTGGTTGTTGTGATTGTTGTGGATTGCTGTGATTGTTGTGGTTGTTGTGATTGATGTGGATTGTTGTGGTTGTGATTGATGTGGATTGTTGTGGTTGTGATTGATGTGGATTGTTGTGGTTGTTGTGATTGATGTGGTTGTTGTGATTGTTGTGGATTGCTGTGATTGTTGTGGTTGTTGTGATTGATGTGGATTGTTGTGGTTGTGATTGATGTGGATTGTTGTGGTTGTTGTGATTGATGTGGATTATTGTAGATTGGTGTGATTTTTGTAGATTGGTGTGATTTATGTAGATTGGTGTGATTGTTGTGATTGTTGTAGATTGTTGTGATTGTTGTGGTTGTTGTGATTGGTGTGGATTGTTGTGGATTGTTGTGGTTGTTGTGATTGATGTGGATTGTTGTGATTGATGTGGATTGTTGTAGATTGTTGTGATTGTTGTGATTGATGTGGATTGTTGTAGATTATTGTGATTGCTGTGGTTGTTGTGATTGATGTGGATTGTTGTGATTGTTGTGGTTGTTGTGATTGATGTGGATTGTTGTAGATTGGTGTGATTGTTGTAGATTGTTGTGATTGTTTTGGACTGGTGTAGATTGTTGTGATTTTTGTGACTGTTATGGATTGTTGTGATTGTTGGGGATTGTTGTGAAAATTGACTTGACTTGATTGTTGTAGATTGTTGTGGATATTTGTAGATTTTTGCGATTGTTGTGGATTAGTCCTCTCATGCTTGTTGCTCTTGGCCTGATTCAGGGTCAGACACTGGAGTGTTTCAGTCAATGTTTGTCGGTCACCAGTAATCTATAGGCTTAGCAGTGGAAATCAATCCTGGTCCTCAAACCAACAAGCGGACAGCTGTGTGAAGAGGCTGCGCTCATGAAGAATGAAACATTTCTAAATGTTGTCACTGTCTTCTGGTGTTTTCTGCAGCGTAATGACTGCAAACGTGACTTGCTGCTGAAGTTCTGTCAACAGGAATCAGTTCTTTCTGGCCATGATCCAGTCAGCAGTGAGCTACGTCTCTTTTCTCGTTTTATGTTTGCTTTGTCTCTTCAGACAGGACATCCTGACTGAAACAAAGAGTCTGGACTTCTTCTTTTACAAATCACAGACAGTGGTGAAATTTCCCAAATTTATTTGGAGTTTTAAGAGTTACAGTTTTAGTTCAAATGAATTACCATGTCCAGAAAGTTTTATGAGGCAAAATTAGCTTTGCTCTTTGTTTGATTTCTGAGGGATTTGGTTTATATGTGACTGTGGTTAATGTTGATGGTCAGAGCTGCTTTGAGTGTTTATGTCTCGCAAAATAAAGCAGAAACCCCCAGAATCAGCCCTGGAGAGCGACTCGCAGCTGGTTGGGAATCCCCCTGGGAGGTTCTATATCATTTAGATAAAAGAGACTACATTAAATACAGATAAAATGTGTTAAAGAAAAACAAAACACTTGCCAGTTTTAGAGACAGGATTTTCTCCAAATGCAGTGATCAACCCATCGCCTCAGGTTGGAATTAAAACAGACACAAAGTGCAATTTATAGATGACTTGTGCATCAGTGTCCATTGACCCGGGAATTTCAGGGTAAAAGCCTTGTGTCTCAGGGGAATGTTAGCAGGATATTAATCAGTTTAAATAGTGTGAGTGCAACAGCCTTTACAAAGCTAGATGGAACCTTGTCTGACAATGTTTTATCTTATATCTTTTGTTTTCAATGAAAACTAAGACAAACTCTAATAAACACTGATTATATTTTATTACCTTCACATAGATTGAATCTTGTTACAAGTCTGTTTTAACATTAGCACTTCTGTTTGGACTGACTGGAGTCATTGTGAACACTGTGTGGAATTCTATGAGGAGAAACAATTTGTAGAATTATTGTCACACACAGAAACTTTAGTCTTTTCTACATCTGTCAAACCATAAACCCACCACAATGAAACTGGATCCTTTCAGCTGCTGCATCTCCGACCGATTTCAAGAAAACATCACTGGCAAACCAGCAGGTTTTATTTGGGTTATTCAGATCAAGTGTAATAAATCCGCTTTCATCAACAAAATCTTTATAACTTCTGTCATCGAGGTTAAAAAGCTGGTTTGGCTTGTTTGTTTGTTTCCACAGAGAGATATAGACGATGGTATCATCCACGTCTGCTACGCCCAATGATTCTGGTCAGATTTCCAAAATCAAGCTCTTTTATATTATTGCATGGACTGTAGGGAGCAGCTTTTAAATATAATGTTGATTTACAGCAGAGGCTTATTGTAATGAATAAGGACTGACAGATGAGTTTACATAGTACTCAACAGCTGTAGTTCGTCCGAATGAACGTGTATTTTCTGACAAACATCCCACTTTTACTTAGACACACAGTATAAGTCTGGCATGTGGTCAGACTGATTACAGACTGGTGCATTGTCTTTTTTCTTGGGAAAGTTTGAGACTGGAAATCAGAAACAAACCTTTTAGCAAACTTCCAAACTTGATTCTTCTGAGATTTCTTTGATATCACACTGACTAAAACTCATAAAGTGAAAAAGAGTCAAATCCTGCATACATTTTACTATGTATGTATGATTGATAATATTTTACCATCAATCCTATCACTGATTATAAAGTTCAATTTCTCTTTTTTATGCTACCTTGAAAGAAACTTTCTAAATAAGAAGTGAGCAGACAAATTAAGCTTAACAGTAAAACTCGAGATGATCGGAAGCTCATTTCTCATTCCTGTTAAACTCAGTGCAAATAGTTTTTGTTATTAGTGTCAATCAGATGCAGAAATGCAGTTTTTAAAAACCTGTGGAGAATAAAACTTCAGAATTCTATCCTATTAACATTACTCAGGTTTGTACCATTTTTGGTCATTTTTCTGCAGAAGTGAAGAGTTGCATGTGACTCTGGAGCCACAGGTTAAAAACCCCAGCTTTCTAAAATTTATATTTTTAACAAGATTTTGTTCTTTATTGGATTATTATTAGGTAAAATATCTAAATAAATAGTAGCAGAACTGTGAATGAGACAGAATGTACTGTGCAGTTGTCTGGCAGAGATACTCTGTTGCTTTTACTGTGAAATTCTTTCCAGAGGTGTCAGGTGAGACGTATATCTGATACCAGATCTGAGTGATAGAGCTTCTCTCCTCCACTGAGTTCACTCTTTACCTCAGGCAGAGGATGGGAGCTTGAACCGGACATATCTATGGATTGTTTTACTCCAAAGTACGCCTGTTTTTCCCTTCGTCTCCTCCACCCACTCGTCTTTATAGCTCTCTCAGACTGGGATGTAATTGCTGTGAGGCTAAAAAATGAAAATAACAACAAAACACAACCCTCCACCACCCTTTTCTCTGTGTCTGTGCTGCTGTTGACTCGCCTGAGAGGTTTTGGAGTGATGGAGGGGGCGTGGCCATCGCTCACTATGTGCTGCTTGTATTTCTCTCTCGATCCATCCACTCATCCCTTGTTATCACTCTCCATTTCTCTGTATTTTCCTCTTGAATATGCACCACACACATCTCTCAAAGTGCTGGGGGAAGTGCGTAAAAGCCTGATTGTAATGATCAGATTGAGACTCTTTTTGGTAAATGCGTATATGAGGTAAATGTGTAGATGGGGAGGGATGGGGCCTAAGCTTTCATTGTTACCCTCTCAGGTTCAAAAGAAGGTTCATGGTCTCAGGTCTGGAAAAATCAAGAGTGCTACTCCAGCAGACGTGCAGCGCCCTGCAGGCTCGTACCCGCAGTGATCAATAGTGCTCAGCTCTTAAAACCCCATGTGAATGTTGCACACATTTAGCGCCAGAAGAGGTGAAGCTATGGAAACCGAGTATTCTGTGAATGCTAATGCTCTGAAGCTGCCAACCGCCCACAAAGTGATCTTTAACTTAATTAGTTGTGTTATTTATTTCAATATACAGTGGGGCAAAAAAGTATTTAGTCAGCCACCAATTGTGTAAGTTCTCCCACTTAAAAAGATCAGAGAGGCCTGTAATTTTCATCATAGGTATACCTCAACTATGAGAGACAAAATGAGGAAAAAAAATCCAGAAAATCACATTGTCTGATTTTTAAATAATTTATTTGCAAATTATGGTGGAAAATAAGTATTTGGTCACCTACAAACAAGTAAGATTTCTGGCTTTCACAGACCTGTAACTTCTTTAAGAGGCTCCTCGGTCCTCCACTCGTTACCTGTATTAATGGCACCTGTGTGAACTCGTTATCAGTATAAAAGACATCTGTCCACAACCTCAAACAGTCACGCTCCAAACTCCACTATGGCCAAGACCAAAGAGCTGTCAAAGGACACCAGAAACAAAATTGTAGACCTTCACCAGGCTGGGAAGACTGAATCTGCAATAGGTAAGCAGCTTGGTGTGAAGAAATCAACTGTGGGAGCAATTATTAGAAAATGGAAGACATACAAGACCACTGATAATCTCCCTCGATCTGGGGCTCCACGCAAGATCTCACCCCGTGGGGTCAAAATGATCACAAGAACGGTGAGCAAAAATCCCAGAACCACACGGAGGGACCTAGTGAATGACCTGCAGAGAGCTGGGACCAAAGTAACAAAGGCTACCATCAGTAACACACTACGCCGCCAGGGACTCAAATCCTGCAGTGCCAGACGTGTCCCCCTGCTGAAGCCAGGACACGTCCAGGCCCGTCTGCGGTTTGCTAGAGAGCATTTGGATGATCCAGAAGAGGATTGGGAGAACATCATATGGTCAGATGAAACCAAAATAGAACTTTTTGGTAGAAACTCAACTTGTCGTGTTTGGAGGGGAAAGAATGCTGAGTTGGATCCAAAGAACACCATACCTACTGTAAAGCATGGGGGTGGAAACATCATGCTTTGGGGCTGTTTTTCTGCAAGGGGACCAGGACGACTGATCCGTGTAAAGGAAAGAATGAATGGGGCCATGTATCGTAAGATTTTGAGTGAAAACCTCCTTCCATCAGCAAGGGCATTGAAAATGAGACGTGGCTGGGTCTTTCAGCATGACAATGATCCCAAACACACCGCCCGGGCAACGAAGGAGTGGCTTCNTGGGATCATTGTCATGCTGAAAGACCCAGCCACGTCTCATTTTCAATGCCCTTGCTGATGGAAGGAGGTTTTCACTCAAAATCTTACGATACATGGCCCCATTCATTCTTTCCTTTACACGGATCAGTCGTCCTGGTCCCCTTGCAGAAAAACAGCCCCAAAGCATGATGTTTCCACCCCCATGCTTTACAGTAGGTATGGTGTTCTTTGGATCCAACTCAGCATTCTTTCCCCTCCAAACACGACAAGTTGAGTTTCTACCAAAAAGTTCTATTTTGGTTTCATCTGACCATATGATGTTCTCCCAATCCTCTTCTGGATCATCCAAATGCTCTCTAGCAAACCGCAGACGGGCCTGGACGTGTCCTGGCTTCAGCAGGGGGACACGTCTGGCACTGCAGGATTTGAGTCCCTGGCGGTGTAGTGTGTTACTGATGGTAGCCTTTGTTACTTTGGTCCCAGCTCTCTGCAGGTCATTCACTAGGTCCCTCCGTGTGGTTCTGGGATTTTTGCTCACCGTTCTTGTGATCATTTTGACCCCACGGGGTGAGATCTTGCGTGGAGCCCCAGATCGAGGGAGATTATCAGTGGTCTTGTATGTCTTCCATTTTCTAATAATTGCTCCCACAGTTGATTTCTTCACACCAAGCTGCTTACCTATTGCAGATTCAGTCTTCCCAGCCTGGTGAAGGTCTACAATTTTGTTTCTGGTGTCCTTTGACAGCTCTTTGGTCTTGGCCATAGTGGAGTTTGGAGCGTGACTGTTTGAGGTTGTGGACAGGTGTCTTTTATACTGATAACGAGTTCACACAGGTGCCATTAATACAGGTAACGAGTGGAGGACCGAGGAGCCTCTTAAAGAAGTTACAGGTCTGTGAAAGCCAGAAATCTTACTTGTTTGTAGGTGACCAAATACTTATTTTCCACCATAATTTGCAAATAAATTCTTTAAAAATCAGACAATGTGATTTTCTGGATTTTTTTTCCTCATTTTGTCTCTCATAGTTGAGGTATACCTATGATGAAGATTACAGGCCTCTCTGATCTTTTTAAGTGGGAGAACTTACACAATTGGTGGCTGACTAAATACTTTTTTGCCCCACTGTATATTATTGCATGGACTGTAGGGAGCAGCTTTTAAATATAATGTTGATTTACAGCAGAGGCTTATTGTAATGAATAAGGACTGACAGATGAGTTTACATAGTACTCAACAGCTGTAGTTCGTCAGAATGAACGTGTATTTTCTGACAAACATCCCACTTTTACTTAGACACACAGTATAAGTCTGGCATGTGGTCAGACTGATTACAGACTGGTGCATTGTCTTTTTTCTTGGGAAAGTTTGAGACTGGAAATCAGAAACAAACCTTTTAGCAAACTTCCAAACTTGATTCTTCTGAGATTTCTTTGATATCACACTGACTAAAACTCATAAAGTGAAAAAGAGTCAAATCCTGCATACATTTTACTATGTATGTATGATTGATAATATTTTACCATCAATCCTATCACTGATTATAAAGTTCAATTTCTCTTTTTTATGCTACCTTAAAAGAAACTTTCTAAATAAGAAGTGAGCAGACAAATTAAGCTTAACAGTAAAACTCGAGATGATCGGAAGCTCATTTCTCATTCCTGTTAAACTCAGTGCAAATAGTTTTTGTTATTAGTGTCAATCAGATGCAGAAATGCAGTTTTTAAAAACCTGTGGAGAATAAAACTGCAGAATTCTATCCTATTAACCAGGGCCGGTTTTTGCTATGGGCAATGTGGGCGACCGCCCAGGGCGCCATCTATGTAAGGGCGCTTGAGCGCCTTAATAAAAAAAATAAAAAGGAATAAAATGACAATAATAATAATAAAAACTCTCAGTTTTCTAGACTACCGCCGCACATTTCCATTAATGGAGTGGGCGCTGCCGCTGGGGCGCCCTCATTGTCACCTGAACTTGCGGCTGAGAGTCAGAATGCTTGTGTGTCTCCCCGCTCCCTCCCTCCCTTGCCTCAGAAGAGACGAGAAGGCGGCGAGGTATAGACTGATCCCAGGCCAGCGAGGCCATACAACACAAACTTCTTCAAAATTAATTATATTTTATTCCTAAAATTAAAATAGATCCATATCCTACAAGTAGCCTAATTAATTGAGTTATGTGTGAAAAATGGAAAGAAAAAAAATTGGTTTGGTGATGTCATCTACGTGAGTCAAGTGACGTGACACCGGTTGATGGGCGAGTTAACGGTGACTTTGCTTGAGCTGCTGACTTTCATCCATGAGAAGGAGCTTGCAGAAATCTATCCCAATCTGTGGACTGCACTCAGAATTGGTTTGACCCTTCCAGTGATAGTAGCTGAAGCAGAGAGGAGTTTTTCCAAGCTGAAGNTAAAACATACTTGAGGTCCACTATGTCACAGGAGCGTCTCTCTGGACTTGCCGTCATCAGCATCAATCATACAGTTGCACAAAAGATTTCATACGATGATGTAATTGATGATTTTGTGTCAATAAAGGCTAGAAAAGTCAAGTTCTAGATTGCACTTCACACCTGGTAATGTTAATGCCAGTTGTATACAAGGTGAAAAACACATGTTGAAAAATCTGCTACTGCACATTCTGAGCATTAAATTCATATTCTGTTAATTATTTACTGTTCTTCTTTTTGATTTTATACTCCATAAAGTACTTTTTTCTTATTTTATCTTGTTTTTCTCTGTTCCTGTGTTTTTGTTACATCTTTGTATTGAAGATTATATAATAAAATAATACAAATCATATGATATATGTTATATATTTCAGTGTGTTGGTGGGGTTTGGGGGTAAGTCTGTTCTTTTTTTGGGGGGGAGGGCGCCATGGGATTCTTCGCCCAGGGCGTAAATCTAGCCAGGACCGCCTCTGCTATTAACATTACTCAGGTTTGTACCATTTTTGGTCATTTTTCTGCAGAAGTGAAGAGTTGCATGTGACTCTGGAGCCACAGGTTAAAAACCCCAGCTTTATCTTAGTAGGTATTCTAAAATTTATATTTTTAACAAGATTTTGTTCTTTATTGGATTATTATTAGGTAAAATATCTAAATAAATAGTAGCAGAACTGTGAATGAGACAGAATGTACTGTGCAGTTGTCTGGCAGAGATACTCTGTTGCTTTTACTGTGAAATTCTTTCCAGAGGTGTCAGGTGAGACGTATATCTGATACCAGATCTGAGTGATAGAGCTTCTCTCCTCCACTGAGTTCACTCTTTACCTCAGGCAGAGGATGGGAGCTTGAACTGGACATATCTATGGATTGTTTTACTCCAAAGTACGCCTGTTTTTCCCTTCGTCTCCTCCACCCACTCGTCTTTATAGCTCTCTCAGACTGGGATGTAATTGCTGTGAGGCTAAAAAATGAAAATAACAACAAAACACAACCCTCCACCACCCTTTTCTCTGTGTCTGTGCTGCTGTTGACTCGCCTGAGAGGTTTTGGAGTGATGGAGGGGGCGTGGCCATCGCTCACTATGTGCTGCTTGTATTTCTCTCTCGATCCATCCACTCATCCCTTGTTATCACTCTCCATTTCTCTGTATTTTCCTCTTGAATATGCACCACACACATCTCTCAAAGTGCTGGGGGAAGTGCGTAAAAGCCTGATTGTAACTCTTTTTGGTAAATGCGTATATGAGGTAAATGTGTAGATGGGGAGGGATGGGGCCTAAGCTTTCATTGTTACCCTCTCAGGTTCAAAAGAAGGTTCATGGTCTCAGGTCTGGAAAAATCAAGAGTGCTACTCCAGCAGACGTGCAGCGCCCTGCAGGCTCGTACCCGCAGTGATCAATAGTGCTCAGCTCTTAAAACCCCATGTGAATGTTGCACACATTTAGCGCCAGAAGAGGTGAAGGTATGGAAACCGAGTATTCTGTGAATGCTAATGCTCTGAAGCTGCCAACCGCCCACAAAGTGATCTTTAACTTAATTAGTTGTGTTATTTATTTCAATATATTTGTCTTTTATTTTGTAACGATTTATCAAGTATTTATGCCATTTCCTGGTCATTCGCCCATCTCTTTGGGGGAACGGTGCAGTGCAGTTTTACAACTTGAAAATTCCTACATCTAAGTACAACTTGAACACAACATTAAATCTACATCTTATGTACATCTTATACTTGCCAATGCACCTGAATGGCCTTCTCTGCAGGCAGGAAAGGTTTCTGATCTGTGGCAGATCTCTGAGCTCCACGGGGAGACGGAAATGTTAAGAAAATATCAGACTCTCAGCTCCTTTCATATTTGTCTCATCTGGACCAGTAAGGACAGTCCCAGACCAGTCCTGAGACTGTGACAGCAGGCTGGTGTAAAGACATAACAGATCAAGCAGCCACAGCATATCCCTCTGCTTCCAGGGCCTTATGAGACGGGACAGGTACTGTTGTCCTCATACACAGTGTCTAATTTCTTAACATCTGTAAGAAGATACTGTTCTGTCAAATGAAGAACAACCAAAATGTGCAACAACTTCAGTCCTCAGATAACAAGGCTGATAAAATCCCAGTAATTACTGTTTGGAAGAGAAACGTGTAGATTTGTTTTATTGTATTTTTTAAATATACGTCAGACTTCAACCAACAGGCGTCTCCTGTCAAAATACTCCATCGTCTTACTGAACATGAACATATTTATTATATTGTTTCAGCTGCACGCATGTTTGTTACATGTACAAAGGCACTCTAAGAACCTTCTACCCATGTGAGTAACATTACCCTCTTTACCCACAGTCAGCCATCACCAGCCTGAAAGGAATCATGTCAGAATATGGTTTAGTGTTACAGTGAACCGGTTGTGGTCAGCGAGCAGTTTAACATGTGTCAAGCGAAAGAAAGATAACACCAAGTGTCCCCAGGGGAGGGTGGTGGTGGTCTAACTAACTGATCTGAAAATGATGAATGAATATAATCACACAAGCTGCATTTGATGTCAGTCAGACTGTGTAGAACTCAGGTAAACCTGACAGGACTTTGCTGTCTGTTGCTCCGCCCAACAGGAAATGAACTGTGAACAGTCACAGTTTGTTCCTGTGAGCTGTCTCATAAATCATATATATTTCTTTTAAAGAGATAGAGGAAGAATTGTTTGCTTCTGTGATGAAAAAGAAGAATCATTAAAAAAAATAATTTTATCAACTTGTAGTGGCCTTGTACTTCTGGTTTCTAAAAGAAAAAGTTATAATATTCATAAATCATGGACCTGGTGAGGCTTGAAATAAAGTATCCAATAGATAAAGAGCCCGTTTCGTCATCTATTGGCTACTAGATTGTCAATCACACTTGTACCGCTAAAAGTAACAATAAACTGCCCTTTACCATTGATGATCCCGACATGTTGGAAGAAATAAAGTTGTTGTAGTACCAGAAAAAACTCCAGTGACACCGATATTAAACACACAAAGAGGGATTTCTTCACAAATTTCTAATAGAGGCATTTCTGGCCTTGGGGAAG
>SSNP01000215.1:104544-144985 GCA_006937955.1 Pachypanchax playfairii | reverse complement strand
GGGGGGGGGGGGGGGGGGGGGGGGGGGGGGGCTACAACGCATGTGCACTACTCGAAAAATAACAAACAGCCATTGAGCTTCTCATTCGGGGCAAAATCCTCTTTACCACCTTTAAGATAAACATCTGGATAAGATGTTACTCCTCTGGAGTGAAGTGTGTAACAGGCTTCCAGTGCTACATTTTATCAGCAGGTTGGTTTTGTTTTGGTGCTTCATGATGCAGCCATCAGCTGCATGAGCTGTGATATCAGTGAGCATCCTGCCATGTATCAATAACTGCTACTGGATAGATTATATGCTGGATTATGAAAACCATTTAGTGAGATCCAATTTATTTTAGTGACAAATAGACAAGTTTAATTACTCTAACATTGAAAATAGAGTAACTAACAGCTGGATTTAGTAATATACTGTAACCCTCAATCCTCATGGAAGGTTACAGATATTTACATTTATTTTTGTGACATATAACATTCCCAGTCTATCAAGTGTATAAATGTTTTATATTAGTTATGTTATATATAATATGTCTCACATTGTTCCACTTAAAGAGGCCATTTCATTTCAGGACTTTGTGGTTATTTCTTAAGTATTAACCAGTAATATGAAACATTTTATATCTAAAAAACGTCAGGAAACACTTATTAACAGACCTTTCAATCTGTCTGCATTAAAATTTGTGTGGTTCCGGCTCCTTCCGACAGACTGCTTCGACTGCTTCGGCAGCAGCTCGTTCATATTCATTATTCAAATTTGCTGGACTCTGATTGGTTAACAAGCTAGCCTATGAGAGCAAAGAATACTGTTTCCTGCCCCGCTGTGCATGGCAACGTCAGACGTCGTGTCTGACGTCTTATGCTAACAGCTTTTAGCTAGCAGCATGCTAGGCGTGGTTTAAACTGCGGGAGCTGAGGAATACTAATGAACAAAGAAGTTGTGATGAAACAGATACAGGCCATTCGGACTTGGGTTTTATCACCACCTGCGTAGTTTGAGAGATAAAAACTGAAAGAGAAGTTGTTGACCTGTTTTCACACCCACTATGAAGGTAAGAACACCTGTGGAGCTAAAGTATTCAACAGAAACCTCAGAAAAAATGTTTTTAATGGAAGGGTATCTTTAAACAGGCACTTTGTTCCACATTTTGCTGGTTTGGCTCTGGTCACCCTATCTCTGCCCAGGAGTTTGCATTTCTGTCTGTCTGTCTGTCTTGAAAATTTGGGGATGGATTTTCAGGAAATCCAGAAACAGCTGATTAGATTTTGGGGGAGATCAAGATTCTTTAACATCGGGAGATAAAGCTGTATTCAGTGCATGTGGCTGTAACACCATAATAAATGGTCCAGGTGTAGAATTGAAGTGTTTGGTGGAGGTCTGCGCTCCCCGAGTGCTTTTCTAATTGTGACTTTAAATGACGCAGCACTTGCATCAGTCAGATGTTCAGTTGACCTAATTAGACGTGTGTGTTCCTGCAACCCGCCCCTCTGGATATTTACTGGAAAACCAATCAATTGCAGAAGATGTGTATAAACATGAGACTTTTTTTTGTTTTTACAGCAACTCTTTAAATATTAAAAATGTTAAAAATCTCATTTGTTTGCATGTGGTAGATTTTATCACCACTGAAACATTAACAATCTCTGAGGAATGTTCCCTGGCTGCAGTGCTGCAGCTTTGTTCTCATTGTCCTTAAAACACGACCTTTTTCAACCTTTTTGCACTACAAGCTCCATCTATTCCACACCTGAACTCACCCTCCCTTTCTAATCATCACATCACATGGAAGTGCTCTTAAAACAACAGAAGCGTGAAAAGCTTTGAGTCTATTTGAGCGTTGGTACATTTTTATAGTTGAGTCTGTGTATGGGGTATAATTACTGTATGACAGGACATACAGTCCATGTGTAACTAACAGTTTGTAGCTCATTGTTTCTGTGTAATCATATTTAAAGCAGGTTTCTGTTTTCTAGGACAGTAAAATTTAGAAAGTTTAAAATTTTTTTACAGCTGTGGTCTCCTTTTTATCAGTACAACAAGCAGTATGAGGCTGTCCCGTTAACTGACTCATTTAAAATCATGATCTATGTAACGAGGTCACAGACTTATTAATACAGCACAGGATACATTGATTAATGGTCAGTATGAAGTAGACAAACTGTTCTGAATAGTGACGTATTTGAACAGCTGATTTCTTCTGTTTGTTTGTCATCTTGGTGTTATTAAGTTTAAAAGGCTCGTGCTTAACTAGTGGCCCTGATGTATCTCAGCAGACAAATTCACAGCCCCACTAAAATGATCCAAATTGAATTTGGACTTTGTGTTTGTGAATTCTTGAAGTTTTAACCTTTTAACTTATGTTCTCTTAGAGATCAGACACTTTGCATGTTTGTGTAAGATTTGTTAGAAACAAGAGTTTCTACATTTCTAATTATGCACAAATTGTTGTGAATTATACATGTTTATTTTGACAGTAATCTCACCACGTAACTGTGTGAGCCTGACGGGTTTGTCTGTGCTGTTAGTGTTCAGACTCGCTTGCATGAGTTGTGATGTGTGTGGTCAGATAAGGTCATATGATGTGCTGCAATGGAGAGTGATCCATGTCAGTTGATCTCAGAGGGTCAGATACTGACTGATCACCTGCAGCTCTGAAACCTGCTTACTGTGACGAGAAACATTGAAGGGAGGTTTGTCTTTTCATGGGTTCATTTCTTAAAAATCATATGATATAAAACATGCATTGCTTTATTTGTATTGGGTAATTTCCTTCACATGGACAGACCTATTCAAATATATATATATATATATATAGTTGTTGTTGCATCACCCGGCAGGTTTTCCTTCCCAGACTTCCGGTGTCTTATTTTCACTGACGTCGTTTCAGATTCACACCGTAGACATTTTTATTTTCTGTCTATCTACAATGATAAAAACTTGTGATAGATGCTTTTATGCATCTTCAAAGGAGAGTTTTGGCAAATCTGGTTACCCACAATCCCCAGGGGCAACATTTTGTAATGTCAGACAGTGTGAGGCTGTTGGCTGAACTGTGGCCTCTGTGTGCTCCTCCTCCCACTCTGACCTCCTCCTTTTCATAGCATCTGGGTTATACACACACATGGTTTGTCGTGGCCCCTGGCCTCCAGCGTGCCCTCGAGTGCCATCCTGCACAGAAAAAAGGAGTTGCCCCCAGATTCCCCAGACACCAACTACAACCTGATAAGTGGATGGTGGCAGTAAGCCTGTAGTTTTTTTTCTACCCCCTGCTTGGCCACACAAAGCTAGGATTGACTGTACTGCTGCAGCGCTCACAATAAGCTCATCTGTCTCCCTATTCATTTATCAAAAGGAGCTTGATCACATGGTGTTAATTGGCTGTAATTAGAACGTCTGGTGGTTTTCTAATCAGATGCAGTGACAAATTCAGTCAAGGCAGATTATTCCAGTTTCTCACAAACTGCCTTGGCTTGTCAAACACCTCAGGGTAGACAGTTTAAAAACCAATTCCTCTAGATTAGTTGGTTTCAAATAAAATGCCAAGAAGAATCTGAACCATTAGAACAAAAATTATAATCAATTTATTGATTTCAGAATACTGAAATGTAGGACTTATACAGGAGAATATTGTAACCAGCGGTGGTCCTTATTCATGTTTTATGATCTATCCATCTGTATGAGTACAAATCATCCCACTAATGGAAAACACATGTCCTGACAATCGTGTCCAACTGCTCCATGTCCAGCTACAAGTGACAGTCAGAAACACGATAAGTGTGCAGACATGTTCCTGTGAGGTATGATACATGGAAGCAGGCCATCCTACACGCGTGTCTGTCCCAGGCTCTCAGACCAGAATCTGGTCTATTCAGCACGTCAGCTGCAATCTCAGTATGAGGCATATAGTTTGTCAGCTGCGGGTCCATGTGGATGACAGCTGTTCATCATACCCCCCCCCACCACCACTCCTTAGACTCTTTATATTCACTGGGAGGTCTTCCAGTTTCAGGCTGTTAATCAGCCCCTTGCTCTACAAGGTGATTAGCATCTAATGTTAAAAACGTGCCTCAGGATGAGAAACCGTGATGACTTCTATCATGTCCTGCCTTGTATTCCCATCAGAGCCGCGCCTACGAGCGCTAAACATCAGGGACTGAACAGAACACAAACCTTAACAAGCTCCCTGTCTGTGCCTTTATTAAACTTCCAGTTTCAGCATCACTAGTGGGAGAGAAGAGATGACACTGACATCGAGGTAATGAGGAAAGCCTCCAGACAAAAATAAATTGCCATAAAATTTATTCCAATCTATGACCTCAGGGGGGCAGTGAAGCACTCAGTTCCTCCATCTTCTGGCCAAGTGGGGGTATTGCAGCAGAGAAGCAACTTCTTCAAGTTCACAACAATTGACTGTAAATAGGGGTGTGTGTGGGGGGGGTGGGGGGGGTGTTGCTGGGCATAACAACAGCTTTAGAAGAATGAGCCTGCAAGTGAGCAGAGTCTTATGTGTAGCACATGATTTGTTTGTTGACTGTGAACTGAGATCAGAGAGTGACCACAGTGTGAGGTCATGGTGCAGAGGGCTGCTGTACCAGGCTCGAGACAGAAAGAGCTGCAGAGTAACAGGCTTGTGTAACCACGTACAAAGACAAAAGATATGTGGATAACAGCCTTTATCTAAAATCAAGTCATTACCGAAGAAAAAAATGAATCTATTATGAACTGATGCGCTGATTTAAAATGTACAAATCAGCAGAGACTTGATGTACCTGTAAGCATTAGGTGTTTGGATGAATAGTGGATTTTGTTGGGAGAAAATTGTGTTTATCGTTTGCTTGTATTGTAGAATTTTTATTAGTTTTTTTTTTTTTTTGAAGTTGTGAATTAAAATGAAAAAAATCAGATACACAAAGTTTCTGACAGATTTTGTGTCGACTCAGCGCTCCAACTCGCTCTGAAACTGAGCTGGTGTAAACAAACTGCAGGATATCACTTCCAGATGAGCTGAAATCTTCTGTATTGTTTCTCTCAACATGGTCCTGAGATGTTCACCTGATTCACATCTTCAGATCATTTCAGACAGAAGTGTTGGAGTGTGAGTCACTGGCACATTTCCATAATGTTTTGGGGTTTTTTGTATGATTTAAATCATGACACTTTCACTTGATTTTGTCACATCATGTTTATCTGCTGGTCTAAATGAACTCAATTATTTTTAGTGTTCCTACAGAACACAATGGGCGGGAATGTCTGGTCTCTTCAGGAAATTGCTTCCACATCCCAGACTGAGGGACAGACTGGTCCCACACCCATTTCAGACAATAACATTTAAAAACATGTTGAAATGGAACAGGAACATGTGAACATGCTCCTATCTGTGCAAACCATTGGTGTTGTAGACGTATACGTTTCTGTGTTTGTATACAAGTGTTTACATGAAGCGGAGACTGAGCCTCTGTAGCAGGGGCCTCGTGGTTCTGTCCTGCCCTCCCCTGCACTCTGAGGCAGTGTTTTTGGACTGGGGCCCAGGACCCAGCCTGAGGCACATTGCTCCGCTCCAGCCTCTCTGGAGCGCCGAGTCTTTAACATTATTACATCAGTTTGGAAGGCATAGTAGACCAGTGTATGAGCTGGTGCTTAGATGCTCCTCTCAGCTTGGTTTAAAACAAAACAACATGGTCTGTAGATCAGCTGTTCTGCTTGTGCTGAAAGCATGAGGCATCATTTGTTGAGGTAGTCGTCGTCCATCAGCGGGAGCAACTCTCAGCCATGGCGCTGCGCATCATACGTGGAATGGAAGACCTGGTGGCATCAAGCAGCCAGCTGGTGTGGAGCCTGGCTCACCAGACGCTGAGGAGGTTGTACAATCGCGGGCTGATGCCGTGTAGGCGCTTCTTGGAATCTTGGCTCAGGATAGGAAAATGCTACCAGGTACGTCAAAACTGGGAAGCAGCAGCATCATGATTTACTGCAACACAAGAAGAAGACTTTTATTCCAGGATGTTTAGAGGTTCTTTACTGGGTATTGTCCGATTTCATTCATTTTGGCTCAGTTTTCCTCTAAACTAGCAGTTTTTCTCATCTGGCTCGTTAGTGTACGACTTGTTTACTGCAGGAAGGGGGTGAGTCACAAAGCAGGATTTTAAGGGTCCCTTTCTCTGCACATGTGGCAGTCATTTAAAAAACAGCACGAGCAACTGTTTGATCTCACTGTCTGGCTGAAGAGGGAAACTGTTAAAGTTGTCTTTAAAAAGCTGAAACACCTGAATGCTGCACTTTTTAAAGAAACCTGAGAGTTGTTGGTGTTCTTCTGCCATCAGGTGAAGAAATCGTCAAGACTAAATGTCCCTTTTTGAAATTGTTTAAAAGCTGATGTGCCAGCTGACAGTGCTTGTTTTTAAATGTGTTTTCTGCACTAATGAAATGAATGGATCAGAGTAATGAGTGTGATACAGAGTGAAGCATCAGTAAGCAGAAATGTCTTCTGTGTATCCAGTTAATTTGTTAAATTACTCCCGTTTGCCCTGAACTGATGGTTTTCTGTTTGAAGTGATGGGTTGCAGATCTGGTGAGAGCTGCAGGGTGGCCCTGCCTCCTTCAGCCTCTACAGGTCTACTGAACCAGAAAGCTCGAACCCTCCTGCTCATCAGGCTAGGACTTCAGGTCTATGAATATACCGAATCTCTGACCCTCACTACAGCTGGACCAGACTCTGAAAGCTATTCCAATAAAACAAACAAACAAGTAAATAAATGCAAAGCTTTTTGACTATCTAAAAAGAAACAAGGAAAATAAACACTGATGGGAATGAATAGTTTTAATAATCAGACTAAAGGCTTTTTAAAACTTAACTTTGTACTTTAAGTGCAACTTACCCCCAAATCAACTTTTTTTTGCTGATAAACTATAAATGAGTGTTTAATAGTGCTGTCTACATTTCTGGGTCGTCTTTTTGGTATTTTAGCACATTTTTATACAACTTTTCATTTTATACCAAAAACCGTTAGTGGAGCACCCCCTTCAGGTTAAAACGTGACACTGCACTTGAATTTGAATCTGGCATTGCTATTGGCTGAAACCTTATATTCTCTAAACGTGACGTCAAGATTCTGCCGTTATGGAGTATAAAAGAGTTCGGTCTCGGCCACACCTCCGCTCAGTAGTGAGTGAGTTTGAACAGGAAGTGGATACGACCGTTATCAGAGTTCATTTTAGTGTTTTTTACTGTGTGAAAGCATTCTTTTAGCACATTACTGACAAGTTTTCTCCAGGGGAGGTCTGAGACAATAATTCAGGCCGGGAATTTTGATATCATCCCTGGCCACCACCACCCAATTATTGCAAAATGCCAATAATTGCTCCAATCACATAAACTGAAATTCTATTTAATAGTAGATTAATAGTTGTAGATTAAATAAAATAGTTCCCATCATCGGTCACCTAAACCTGAGACTAATGCTACAATGTAGTCATTACATGATGAAAAAGACACTAAAATTAAATTTAAGCCTATTTTCCCCAAAATATGAGCTGTAGTAAGATCAAAGAAAGATGGTTATGTGTACTGTGTCTTGTGTAATACTACAACATGCAATGGTATATTTTTGACCCATTTTAATAATAAAACATCACTGGATTGAAAATAGCCCAAAATAATCCAAATCAATTTATGGCTGATAGAACTAACTAATATTCAGAATGACTTTTTTACAACCATAAACCTTAACATTTGATTTTATTAAAGATTGACTTATTTAAGGCTGTTAAAAAAAGAAAAACATCTATTTCTAATCCAAGAAATCTAGTATGAAAAACTTTAACAATTTTATTGACACTACACCTGTCCTAGATGAAGCAACTGAATATTTCTCTGTTATATTTATTGGGTGTTGTAATTTGTATACGATCCCTGAGTCACAGATGTTACACGAGCTAATCCAAATTCAGCTTTTGCTTTGATCAACAACAATATACTACGAAGGGACAGGTCCCATTCTAAGACGCTGAAGCCGCTGCAGTACGAACCATCAGCTTGAAACGGCAGAGCGGTCGCGTGCAACTGCACCTGTGGCAGAGTCACACAACATTACTGGAGCTAATAGTGTTGGCTAACAACAATGTACCTGTAGAAAAGAGCCCCATTCTATGCCGCCAAGCCGCTGCAGGGCAACCAGCTTGTAACGTTACGGATCAGAGCTGCTCGTCTCATCCAAATATTCCTCCATTTCACCGGTTGCTCTCTCTGGAACGTGTGTCAGTCAGCGTGACATGTCACAGCACAGAATGCCACGCCCCTTAGTCCGCCAGTCACTCCCATTTATCATGTTATTTTTTAAATCTCAGACTGTATCTGGGGAGGCAGGGTAAGTTTTCCTTTAAAGGTGGAATATGGAACATAAACACCACAACAACGAAACAAGGCCTCCAACCATTGGGGTGCCAGGCTCGTGACCCCCTGCGTGCGTTCCGATGCCACGAAAATCCCTCACCAAACCCCCTTTAAATAAAAGAGTAACATTTTGATCTAAGAATACAAAATCTAATAAATAATAGACACCTAAGACTATTGACATAATCTAATCTATAGGCCACATCAAATGGCAAGAAAATCACTCCCAGCTGCTTGACCTGTAGGACTACGGATCGCGGAGGCAACATTCTAAGCAGAGATGCCCGGACCTCCCTATCTGCGTACCCAGCTCAACTGGGGAGACCCTAAGGTGTTCCCAGGCTAGCTGAGAGACATAGTCCCACCAGCATGTCCTAGGTCTTCCCTGAGGCCTCCTCCCAGAATGCAACTGGAACACCAACCCAGGAAGGTGTCCAGGAGACATGCGAAACAGATGCCCAAGCCACCTCAACTTGTTCCTCTCGATGTGAAGGTGCAGTGGCTCTACCCTAAGCTCCTTTCAGGTGGCCGAGCTCCTCACCCTATCTCTAAGGGAGTGCCCAGCCACCCTGCGGAGAAAACTCATTTCAACCGCTTGTATCCACAATCTCGTCCTTTCGGTCATGACCTAAATCTCATGGCCATAGGTAAGGGTTGGAACGTAGATTGACCAGTAAATCAAGAGCTTTGCCTTTTGACTCAGCTCCTTCTTCACCTCAACAGTCTGATACAGCGACCGTATCACTGCAGACGCTGCACCGGTCCGTCTGTCAATCTTGCTCTCCATTTGCCCCTCCCTCGTGAACAAGACCCCAAGGTACTTGAAATCCTCCCCTTGAGACAAGGACTCTCCACCAACCTGAAGAGGGCAAGCCACCCTTTTCCGGTTGAGAACCATGGCCTCGGATTTAGAGCTGCGGATTTTCATCCCAGCCAATTCACACTTGGCTTGCACACGTTGAAGGTCCTGGTTTGATGGAGCCAAAAGAACAACATCATCTGCAAACAGCAGAGAGGAGATCCTGTGGTCCCCAAACCGGACCCCCTCCGGCCCCTGGCTGGGCCTAGAAATTCTGTCCATAAAAGTAATGAACAGAACTGGTGACAAAGGGCAGCCCTCACGGAGACCGACATGCCCTAGGAACAGGTCTGACTTACTAACCCCAGAGCAACCCCCCACTGGACATCCCGGGGCACACAGTCGAACACGTTCTCCAGATCCACAAATCACATGCGGACTTGTTGGGCGAACTCCCATGAACCCTGGAGCACCCGATGGAGGCTTGCACACAGTATTTTGAAGATTAATATGAGGGGTAGTGTAACAGTAATTGAGCGGATTTGTAACACAGTTTCTCTTCTTCTTTTGGTGTTTTCTGTCATTCGTAACAATTCTTCATGTGAACACTTGAACTCATCTTTGATTTTGTCGTGTAAAACCTTGTAGACTCCCGTGCTGTGCAGAATTGTTGAGTCCCACATGTGCAGCTGACATAGTGCATGAATATACACAGAAAATTCAGATTTAATGTTTGAGTCAAACTAATTTAGCGTGACTCTAAATCTTGTTGAGCTGGCAACATGTAGATCTCATTAAAGTTCAGGGCCTTGAAAAACAACAGAGTAAAAAAACAGCTTGTGTTTATGTGTAAAAGTGAAATGAAGGCTTTGATGTGGTACAGAAAACAATTTCACGTGGTATGCTGATGTTTAAGATCATTTTTAAAGGCGCCCTCCTATCCTGCGGTCCAATTGACTGGACGTCAGTCTGACCCCGAGTTTCCAACACAGATGCCAAGAAGTTTGATGCCACGTGTTTCTCACTGAAGTCCCAGAAACAACTGGAGACTTAGACACATAATGGCAGCAGATAACATTCAGTCAAACAAGCACACTGTTGGAATGGAGTGTCAACAATAAATAAAATCAGCCTAATTCAGGACTATAAAGTTTTTTATGTTTCATTTAAAGTTACAAATATTACAAATTATTTGCACAAATAGATTTCAAATTTAGATGTTGCTGAAGTGTTTAAATCATTATATGTGTTCAGTTTTTATATAGTTTTGGTATTTTTCAGTTGGATTTTTATTTATTTTCTAAAGTTCTATTTATTTTGTTTAAATGTATATTTATGTTTGAGAAAATCCTAAATAAAAAGTTTAAAGTTTTTCCAATTTAATTTGACCTTTTATAATTTTCATTTGTTTAATTTATCAATTGGTTCATTTGATTTGTTTTACTCATGGTTAGATGTTTGTAAATTAAAAAAAATAGTAAAATTTTATTTATATTGCGTATTTCAAGAAGTAATCACAAAGTGCTTTACAATATAAAACAACACCAAACATAAAACTTAAGATGGGTCTTGAGTTGTTTTTTGAGACTAAGAGGAAGTGAATTCCAGAGAGTGGGAGCCACCACTGAAAATCACTTTTGGTTTTTAGGTGGGTTCTTTTCTCAACCAGCAGATGCCGATCCCCAGATCTTAAAGATTGTGATTAATTCAGCACAAAAACTTAAATTTGGTTGAATTAATGTGACATTTTAGCATGCAAACAAATAGAAAACTCTGAGATGTCGGCTGAAATATCGACAGCACATATTGGCCATCAGCTTACTATGAGCTCTAAATATCTTCATCAGCATTAGAAAAACTAATATCAACCTCTAGTTCAAAGCAAGATTTTTTGTGTGTGTTACTCGTACAAGCGTATTAATTAAATAGAGGTATTGATTGAAGTACTTTATTAATTTCAGCTTGAGTTTTATTTGTTTCTTTCTCCAGTGTTAATTCTCAGCTAAACTCACCAGTTGTCTGCGTTAGATTTCACTTAAAAAGCAGCAGCCGTAACTTAAAGTATTTAAACATTTCTGCATGACTTAATGTACTAAAACTAGTAATATACAAAGCATTTTATTACAATATCATGTGACTTTATTTAAATAAGAAATATATATGTTATGCTTGAATTATCTGAACCAAAACGTTGGCAGCAGCTTAGCACACTGAAAAATACTTCAGTCGTTATTTGTACTTTGTCCTAAACTGAAAATTGCTTCTGCTGACTGCGCCAGAATGAATTTTGAAGCCATTTATTGTAAACAATGGAACAGGAATTCACTGAATCGCCAGAACGGGACTGCATTGTGTTTTAGTTTTGTTTCTTCACCGAAGAGACAAATGTGTGACGATGAGGCTTTGTAGATATACAGAGCTGCAGAGGAAGGATATGGACATAAGAAGGATAATTATGAATGTACAATCTCGTGTGGGAAAATTACATCAAACTCTTTAAGATTTAAAAAACCCTGATTTAATTGTAGCTTTAAATGTATAATTTATTGTTATGTTCAATAAATTGAGTGAATAATCTTGCTGTAGTTTTAGAAGATTTAGACAGCTGTACTTAGTTCAGCACAAAGAAAAACCATAACACTGTTCTGCTCCTAAAGGCCCTCGTCTCATAACTTAAACTACAAACAACCAGGTTTATCAGAGTTGTCATGTCTTATGGATTTTTTTTGCCTTTACAGATGACCGAAGGTCGTCAGTTCCATGTTCATCTCCTGGATGGCAGGAAGCTGGAGCTGCTGGTTCAGGTAGCGTCTTGGTTTCAGTTGCTTTTACAGGGAAATGTTCTGTGAGATCTGCACTGTGCCGCGGCTGGTGGTGCTGTTGCCTTGCATGTTCTTCCTGTGCGTGCATGAGTTTCCTCCCACAGACTCAAAACATACGTGATAGATTAATCAGTGACTCTAAATTGGCCTGGTGTGTGTGTGAATGGTTGTTGGTGTCTTTGGGGTCCTTGGGGTGATGGACTGGTGACCTGTTCAGGTGTAACCCTGCCTCTCTCCCTGGAGATTGTTACTAAACACCCTGTGACCCTGAACAGGAACAAGAGGGTAAAAACAACAGCTGGAGGCAGTTAAAGTCTTTAAATCTGTGATTCCCTGTTTTGTTTTAACACTGTTGTTACTTTGGAGTTGTCATACGTGTGATCTAAACAGTGTTCCTGTGTTCTGTCCTGAACCCTCCAGCCTAAGCTGTTGTCCCGGGAGCTGCTGGATTTGGTGGCCTCACATTTTAACCTGAAAGAAAAGGAATATTTTGGATTGTGCTTCACAGATAACAAGTAAGTATGTTTTCTCATGTAAACGTGTTTACAAATGTTCTATGGCTAAGCTATTGATTCTCCTTTAGAAAGAAAATAAGGGGGAAATTGAAGAAGATTGCAAATATGAAATTAATTATTTCATCCTTGCTCAGTGGCCAGAATAACTGGCTCCAGCTGGATCGTAAAGTCCTTGAACATGACTTCTCTAAGGCGTCAGGGCCATTGGAACTCAAATTCCTTGTGAGGTAAGAGCTCTTTCTGCAAAATCTAACAGATGTGGATCCTTATTGTGCTTTATCAATAATATAAGCCAAACTGACCACTGAAAGTCAGTTTTATACAAAAAAAAAACTGTGCTGCCAAGATGTTACTGTGTAGATAGGGATCTTTGGCATATTGCAGCCAGCAGGTGGCAGTGATGAAGCACGGTAATAGTGTTACGGTTTGAATTTAGAACAATGTTACTTACACGAACAAGAAGTACCAGTGCTGAATATTACAATGAACACTGGCTTCGACAATCTGTTTCCAGTTAATTTTATTGTCCTTAAATGAACTCACAGGTTTTATGTCGAGAAGATTACCCTTTTGAAAGAAAATACAACAGTGGAGCTCTTCTTCTTAAACGCTAAATGTTTAGTGTTTAATGTAAGTATTTTTAAGTCTATTTTTTAAGCTCATTACTTTAAGTTATGTGTTCCTGCAAGAATGAATGTCTTATAGGCAGAACGTCACTGTTCTTCTTGGGTTATTTTTTAGTACTTGGTTTGAATGTTTATTTTGATATTTTATTTTACATATCAAAAGTGCATTTCTACTTTGAGAAACATATTCTTCTTTTTCCGATCAGCTTTTTTAATAGTTTTATCGTAATAATATTATATTTTCCGAAGTTTCGTGTTTTTCGGGAGTAAAATCCTCCCAAAATCTCTTGAGAATGCCCTCAATGTCGTGTTCACGTGCTATAGAAAGAGTTAGAATACTTTTGCTGTTCAACAAATTAACAAGTCTTAGTCTTAAATTTTGAAAGTGGTAATTTGAGTAAGCCGTAGAAATGTCAGATAAATATAAACATGTTAATAAATGTGTGTGCCTGTTGGAGTGAGCAGTTAGTTGTTTCAAAGAAAACATGGAAATTTACGAGAGGACCTGAAGGCAGCATAGGATCAAACGTTGCAGGCGGTGCAGTTTTTTTCGCGGGGAGAGCAGACTGGTCGCCATGGGAGACGGAGACTGTTGAACCTGCTTTGGGATCGTACCATTTTACTGAAGGGGCTGGAACTTCAAACGGGATCCTAAAGTAGTCTCTGTCCACAGTACGGTTTCTTTTATCTTATAAATAAAGTTTAGTTATGTACAAGTGTAGAAAAAGACGTTTTTGATCCCTTTCGCAAACAGTTTAAATACCACATTTTTTCAGCGGTAGTGGTTAGGTCGGTAACGGTGGGACCGAGGTACGGTCTCGGAGTATGGGACGCTGGGATTGTCTCTCGAGTTAATATCTGAAATTGTCAGGACTGTGTTTTTGTTTTTGAGAGCTGTTGCCAACATTTTCCCTCATTTTTACAACAGGAAACTATCGAAGTGGAGAGCGAAAATGTTTTCAAGTTAGCAGCCTTCGCATTGCAGGTAAGAAAGAGTTTGTCGCAGCCCCTCCTGAATGTCACTCACCCCCAAACGTGCACGAGGACGGACGGTTGGGCCGTGACGCATGTGAAAACACTCATCTGTTGGGTGTCGGTTTTACAAACTGACCTTTATAGATTCACTTTGACCTCTAAAATGAGGTTGTGTGTGGCGGAAACGTTTCTTGTTACATGTGAATTAAAACCTCTTTTGATAAATGATAATTGTGTAGCACTACCCATTTGCACACAGAAGTATAATGTTTACTACTAACTGAACTGTTTCCCTTTTTTAAGGAGGCTAAAGGAGATTATACCAGGTAAGAATGTACTTTTTATCTATAGAATTACTTTAAATACTTGTTGATATCACCATATTGCTTAATAGTTCAGTTGTGTAAGCTGATTTCATTTAGTATATATTTTTTACACTGTTTAGTTATTTTAGGGGGTTGTATTGGCATATACTGTACTTTGGATCAATACACAGCTAGAGATGTACACTGTCAAACTTTCTGCTATCTGCATTTGAATACAAGCTGTGCACAGTCTGATTAGGACTAGAAGCTGTTTCGTTCACTGCTGGTGATTTGTTAATGTGCAACTTGACTGACTCAGATTTTGTTTTACTTTAAAACTTACTTCTGTTAATAACTGCCTTTATTTGGACACTGAACTAAATTCTCTTACTTCCATGCACATTTTTCACACAGTCATGATTTCTTGTGTTGCTTGTTACACCACTGTCAGTTAAGGCAGATATTATGTGTTTCAACATGTAGACCACCATCAGTTCTTTCAGAGAAGTGATCTCCTAATAATGTCACATACCCGGATCCATGCAATTTTGGTGACACATGTCCAACAGCTGAACATTGTGTGCGTGTTTTATTTTGTTATAATATTGCATGTTGTGTCTTTTGCCAGTTGAAGAAGTAAAGACTGCTCGGATTGACAAAGTGACTGATCACATTGAAACAACCTTACCTGTGTTGTTTCCGTGCCTTTAAAGCCTCAAACATGTCTGCAATATACAGAATAGCATTCATATAGTTTGACTAGTGATACATGAGATGCTGAAAATACAGTTTGACCTCGTTTTAAACCACTGCTTTTGTTATGTTTCAAAAAAAGAAAACCAAGTCTTGGTGCTGTTGGGTTGATGTCTTTAAACCGTGATATATGTACTAGGAGAAGAGATCCACTAGCCATTTATTACAGACTTTGTGCTGATTTGTTATTTGAATTTAAAGCTGTTAACGTTTGAAGTTCACTGCATGCACTGTGAACTTTCACTTCATGTGGGAGTGGGGATGGGCTGTACTTTGTTCTCATTCTGAAAGCACAATAAAGGACTACAGGCCAACAATCTGAGTAGGATCAGTCAGGATTGGAGTGTGTTCAAAAAGTTATCCGTTTTGGTTTTTATATAGACACTAAAGGTTGTTGGTCTAGGAATATGATCGGTTTTCCCTTTTTGGCAAAATGAGTAGAAATGATCAAAATAACTTTTGTTACTCTGACTTGGGGTACTTCAAAAGTAATATTTCTTATCCTTGTTAGTGGTTGTCTTCCTCCTCCTTTGAGAGGACAAGCACATTAATTCCCTCATGAATCATATAGTATAAATGTGTCTCTTCTTCTCTGTATCAGCCAAAGGGTCCGTGAGCAGTAGATTAGCTGTGGAGGAGTCAGGAAGGTCTCCTCCTACAGCCAGCTGCCTTAAGAAGGATGAGCCAGTCCCCCTGTCCAACTGCAGACAACTTGGCGTCAGGGGGACTGACTGTAGTCATGTTATTGTGTTGGTGGTGCCAACCCCCCTGCTGTGCATAGAATTAATGCATGTACTTCAGCTCTAAGAATTCCCTTTGCTAAGTCAGTGGTGCATTTTGTCTTACACGTCTATTGTTATTCCCCACCTGCAGTTATAATCCACAGCCGAGTGCAACATGTTTTAGTTGTTTTCTTGGGTTTGTCTGAAGAGATTATGGAGAATGTAGCAGTTCACTGAACTGATTGATGCTTGTAATTATACCGTACACTTTTAAGAGCTACTAGGGAATATTTTTTCTTGTACATTTGCAATCACTTTTCTACATAAGCTTCAGGGGTGTGTTTGTTCCAGTATCTACTTTCTGCGTGTGATTTTAAATTGGGTGGTAGTCTCATAATCAAAATTTCCCACACATGAAACAGCATTACACCCAGTTTTCATCCACAGTTCTATTTGCAGGTGTGGCCTGTAATTAGTGGTTCATTCCCAGCTCTCTCATTGTGCTCCCTCCGAAGTCCCCAAGTCTCAGTCTTGTGGAATATCTGACACATGAGTATTATCTCTCCCACACTGGGTAGACTGCACTGGGCTGGGCTATAATGGGTGTAGGAATCGCCCTCATGCTGCAGGAAGATAACAGACATGGTAATGAATTCCAGACTGCTGACACGGCAGCGTGGCTGCAGAGTAGATCACCCCAACAACGCCAGGGTCCAACTCCCCATAAAACATACGCCATCAAGCCAAGTGCCGTGGCAGCAAAACTCAGTGAGCCACAGAGAGGTAGCTACAGGGAAGCAGCTCATGCTTCATTTTGTGTAGTAAGCTGGTTCATATAACTAGATCATTATAGTTTCTTTCCACCATGTCAGAAGGTGTAAGATTACCTTTTCTATGGGAAGTTTTAAATGGATGCCTGTAAAACCAAATTAGGTTCAAAAGGCTATTAACTTATCTTGGCCAATGATCTTGTAGTTTTTTACATTGTTGTTGGCTTGGCTAAAGATGTTCTCATTACTTTGTTATATATAATCTGTCCTTTCTACTGAAGTCTGGTCTGAGAAGCCACATGCTGGTTTGCAGAAACAATAATGTGTCTAGGACTTGAAAGCACGGGTGCTTTTGAAAAGCTTTTGTTGAGCTCTCCAGTGAACAGGCCTGTGTTCATTCAGTTCCAACATCATCCAAAGAAGTTTGGATTTTGTTTATTAGTACTTTCCAGGTCTTAATGAGAATGGTGGGGAAAAAATAGATACAAATGCATTTTTAATATACTTTTTTTACAATCATTTTCTGAAAGGCGCTAGTCTGAATGATGAGAAAAGAACTGATTAAGCAAGCAAAGTTCTGTTCCCATAAATGTTAGAAATATATCATTTTTGGGTTTATGGACCAATGGGTGCTTGTGACTAAGGTGTACGAACAGCTCTGAGAGACTCTGAACCCCACGTTGTTCCCAGAGATCAGTGGTTTTTTTGAGGTGGTCTGAGGAGGCAGTAAGCCTCGGTTCTGTGTGGGAGGAAGGTGCATCAGAATGAGAATCCAGCATTTTCTGGCCCATATTACTTTGCTTTAAGGGTTCAGTGGATGCCATGAAGACTGAAACTACTCCTTACAACTTGTTTTGAACTATTTTAGGAAATAATACTATGAAAAATGTATTGAAATATAGAATATTCATGATGTTAAGTGTAGAACACACTGGTTAGTCTGCTTCTCTTTGGTGACAGATGTTGCTGTTTTTTCTGTGTTCTGCATTTTCAGGTCGTATTTGATTTATAAGGGCTGAAAAAATTTCACAAATGGATCGTTATCACAGTATCAGTGTCTGCAATATGAACATCACAAAGGGCCGCTTGAATCACAGTAAATCATCGACTGTTACATTTAGAGTGCATTCACGCTCGAGCTCCAGTCTAATAGATTGTTATTACCCTAGATACTCAGACTTTGTTTAGATGGTGGTGGTAGATGAGGCCTTTGTAAATTAGATCTGCCAGAACCAGTAAAATTCAAGCTTAGTCTTGGCAGGCAGCGCTTATTTTTGTACTGTGTATATACAGTAAGATACAACAATATCCTGACACCACACCTTTTCCAGAGAGACTTGCAAATGTAAGTTATTGCTGTTATGGCTAAATATAAAAATTCAAAGCAGATTAGCTCTTTTAGCATGTGTACTTTCCATGTTTTTAGATTCTGGCTTTAGATTTTTTACATAAACATTTACATTTGCAGTCCACATGCTGGTATAGAGCTCTGATTTTAGGATCACAGAAATCTATTATAGTCTTCTTGAACTGGGGGATTTTAAATCGTGATGTCTGTTGATAAACAATAATCTGTTAAACTGAATCTTTTCACAGTCTTCAGTTCAAGGTGCTCAGGATGATGATGATGATTCTACACAATCAGCTGGTTCCTTAGAATATATTTTTACTAACTGGCATTTTATAACTTACTGTGTCAGATTACAATTTAATTGATTGAAAGGGTTTTCATAAATCTTTGAATCTGGGTCCGTTGATGTGAACTGGATTTGTTTCTGTGAAGTGCCTTGACATGACTTTGTTATGAACTGGTACTGTATGAATAAAAGTGTTACACTGTTCTTCTTTCTGCCACAGAAAATAATTGGTGAACATTAATTAAAAAAGGAAAGTGTGAATAAATGTAAATCCTGTTTGTAACATTTATGTTTTCTTTTCAGTGCTGAGACGGCCAATTTAGACCTGAAGTTACTGCCAGTTCTGCCCACCAGAGTACTGAGGGAGCACCCGTCTCTTAATTACTGGTAAGAAATTTGTGTCCCTTTAGATGAGAGTGGTGTTTTGTGAATATTCAAACATTATTTTTATTGTTTCAGCCTTATGTTTACATCTTAAGCTGGATTCATACTAACGCAGCTCCGATGTGTCGGAGGCACGTACCGCCATGATAAAACATCGTATGGGCTCTCCAACTGCCACGGATGGTCGGTTGGAGTCACACTGTATTTTCTAACTTTCCGACGGCCGCGTCGGATGACGCACGTCTGTGATTGGTCAGCCAAACAAACCAACATCATTTCCAGCACGACGTAACTTCCCTTTAAAATTGTAATCAGAATGAGTGTTGACAGTCTTGAAGACATTGAGCGGCTCGAGGAACATCTCGCAGAAGAAGTGAGAAAATACAATCATTTGTACAGCTCCTCTCTGAAAGAGTACAGGGATGCACAACTCAGCTCCAACTCCTGGAAGGAGGAACCTTGGAGTTGGAGGTTAGTGGGTTTACGAAGCGATGGAGGACAATGGGGGACAAATTTGTCCGTATTTAAAAAAAAGTCTGAAGGGCAGCAGTGGCGATGCTGGTGGAGAATTTCTTTAAAACACAGACGGAAAAGTAAGGAGTGCGCCTCCTGCTGCCCTGGCGGAGAATTTCTTTGCAACAGGGTCGGGGTAGTATGAACAGAAACTGTCTCCGTCAGTACGCCGCCATGTGGGAGCACATTTGCCTCTGCGTAAGCATGAATCCAGCATTAGGATATGTGAAACTATATATTTTTTTAAATTGGGTTTCAGAGTAAAACAAAATCTAAAACCCCATCCTTGTCTTTTTATGTCAACAGCCAAGATACAACTTTTTGAAAACAATTATGTGATAGACCCACCTCTGATCTAATATAAGACCTCAAGAGCATTAGACATAACTAGAAAATCACTCAAATTTCAATAAAATCCATCTGTAAGTTTTTGAGTTATCCTGCTAATAGACATACAAGCAAACAAACCCCATTGAAAACATTACCTCACATTACCTCCTCCAAGGAGGTAACGAGTAGGGTTTGGCACCGAGAACCAGTTCCTAACATCCAGTTCTGGAACCGTTAGGAAAATGTTTGAATTTTGATTCTTAGCCTGTAACTACATGAAAACTATGATTGTCTTCTTCACAGACTAGCTTATTTGCTCAAACTGTGTCAAATATTTTCATAGTTGTTAAATGCTCGCAGAGTGACGCTAGCATAAGCCAGTCTGCGTTAACTGGCCAGAGAAAAATAGAAAAAAAAACGCGGCAACAAGGGGAAAGCTGTCAGCATAGTGCCACAGAAAAGTAATGGAATATGTGGTAAAAAGGCTGCATCCCCTTAGCAATGTAGAGTTGTGCACATTTAGGCAACCAAATTAAACTGTCAAGTCACCTGGCAATGTGAACAAATAAAAAATGGCCTGTGTAAAGGCTTTTTCAAATGGATTTTTGTTTTCTCTCTCCTCAAAGAATCAGAATTGAGAACCGTGTAGAACTGGATTGATAGTGAGAATCGGAATTGCAATTGTTAAAATGCAAACGATGCCCAGTCCTAGTAATGAGCAGACAAAGCTGATGAACAATAACATAGACTAGGAGAACCAGCAGTGTAACTGAGTGGAGCCATGTTCCATCTTCCCTATCTCTCTCTCTCTGGAGACTGTTTTCATCCTGACTCCCACTCAATACTGTCCTTCACTAGTTTATTGTAAGACAAAGAAGATGTTCCACCTCATAATCTGTCCATAAAACAGATTCAGACATACAAGTCTGTCTTCTTCTGTTGTTTAATGGCAGTTTATTGGTGCAATTACCGCCACCTGTTGTCGGAGTTTGTTACATGCTTTATACATGCTCCACTCTGTGCTTTCTGCTTCCAGTGTCTTTTCATGGTTTGCCCCACATACCGGCTTCCACAGTTACTACAGTGTTTTGGTTCTTCTCTGGTGTTTTTTGTGTAGATGAAAACTATTTAAAAATTGATACTTCCTTAACAAGAATGTTTTTTAGAAGCAAGTGACCTTTTTGTAGAAACTGTATTTCTTTTTTTCACTATAGCTCAGCTAACGAGAACCAGAGGAGATTCCTGTCAGAGAAACTGTATTTCAGTGTCAGTTGAGCTTAATTATTATTAGTGGTAGTTTTAATGAAATAAATTGTATGCATAATGTTTGTATAATTTCCTAAAAAATGTATATTTAGTGTATTTGCATTCAAAATGTGCATTTTGAGCATGTTACAAACTATTTTTTACTTAATTTAGTTGAATTAAAAAGAACTACGCAGAACCATGTGAGTGTTATTAGGCTGTATCTTGGTCACCACAGCTCTACTTACATAATACTTGGAGGGTCGGTTTAGGTTTTGATCAATACTCATAGTAAATACTAATTACCATTTACAGGCTCTATTTGAAGCTTTTTATTTATTACATAACATCATTTCACACCTTTTCACTGCTCATCTCTAAGTTAACACACAAGCATCTACAGTGGGGCAAAAAAGTATTTAGTCAGCCACCAATTGTGTAAGTTCTCCCACTTAAAAAGATCAGAGAGGCCTGTAATTTTCATCATAGGTATACCTCAACTATGAGAGACAAAATGAGGAAAAAAAATCCAGAAAATCACATTGTCTGATTTTTAAAGAATTTATTTGCAAATTATGGTGGAAAATAAGTATTTGGTCACCTACAAACAAGTAAGATTTCTGGCTTTCACAGACCTGTAACTTCTTTAAGAGGCTCCTCGGTCCTCCACTCGTTACCTGTATTAATGGCACCTGTGTGAACTCGTTATCAGTATAAAAGACACCTGTCCACAACCTCAAACAGTCACGCTCCAAACTCCACTATGGCCAAGACCAAAGAGCTGTCAAAGGACACCAGAAACAAAATTGTAGACCTTCACCAGGCTGGGAAGACTGAATCTGCAATAGGTAAGCAGCTTGGTGTGAAGAAATCAACTGTGGGAGCAATTATTAGAAAATGGAAGACATACAAGACCACTGATAATCTCCCTCGATCTGGGGCTCCACGCAAGATCTCACCCCGTGGGGTCAAAATGATCCCAAGAACGGTGAGCAAAAATCCCAGAACCACACGGAGGGACCTAGTGAATGACCTGCAGAGAGCTAGGACCAAAGTAACAAAGGCTACCATCAGTAACACACTACGCCGCCAGGGACTCAAATCCTGCAGTGCCAGACGTGTCCCCCTGCTGAAGCCAGGACACGTCCAGGCCCGTCTGCGGTTTGCTAGAGAGCATTTGGATGATCCAGAAGAGGATTGGGAGAACATCATATGGTCAGATGAAACCAAAATAGAACTTTTTGGTAGAAACTCAACTTGTCGTGTTTGGAGGGGAAAGAACGCTGAGTTGGATCCAAAGAACACCATACCTACTGTAAAGCATGGGGGTGGAAACATCATGCTTTGGGGCTGTTTTTCTGCAAGGGGACCAGGACGACTGATCCGTGTAAAGGAAAGAATGAATGGGGCCATGTATCGTAAGATTTTGAGTGAAAACCTCCTTCCATCAGCAAGGGCATTGAAAATGAGACGTGGCTGGGTCTTTCAGCATGACAATGATCCCAAACACACCGCCCGGGCAACGAAGGAGTGGCTTCGTAAGAAGCATTTCAAGGTCCTGGAGTGGCCTAGCCAGTCTCCAGATCTCAACCCCATAGAAGATCTCTGGAGGGAGTTGAAAGTCCGTGTTGCCCAGCGTCAGCCCCAAAACATCACTGCTCTAGAGGAGATCTGCATGGAGGAATGGGCCAAAATACCAGCAACAGTGTGTGAAAACCTTGTGAAGACTTACAGAAAACGTTTGACCTCTGTCATTGCCAACAAAGGCTATATAACAAAGTATTGAGATTAACTTTTGTTATTGACCAAATACTTATTTTCCACCATAATTTGCAAATAAATTCTTTAAAAATCAGACAATGTGATTTTCTGGATTTTCTTTCCTCATTTTGTCTCTCATAGTTGAGGTATACCTATGATGAAAATTACAGGCCTCTCTGATCTTTTTAAGTGGGAGAACTTACACAATTGGTGGCTGACTAAATACTTCTTTGCCCCACTGTAACTGTACCAGAAAATTTGAAAAAATATGAAAATCTTCTGGAAAACATCTTCTGGAAACAGTCTAATGTGTTCCTCTTTAGCGTCAGCCAGTTGAACAAGGTTAATAACTCACATGTAGGGATTAATCTGACATCTTGAATATGTGCTCAGAGCTCAGCTATTACATGTCTGGTGTTGATAACATCAGAAATACGAAGCAGTGGTATTCAAAGATGTGCAGTTTTGGATGGTAAGGTGTTTACTTGGATGATGGCTTTTCATCCTAATGGACTGACTAGTGACTAGACTCTGTTAATTACATTTACTCATTAGCCCTGTGAGGACACTGGAAGGTGCTGACAGCAGCTGATTGTCTGTCACTTCACTCCACGCTGCCGTTGCCGCTTCACTGCCTTTTCCATACTCGTTCATTTGAGGCTGCTGCTGGCTCTAAAGCAGATAAATAGTTCAACATCCTAATTAAAATGACAGTCGTACCAAGCATGATTGACTACATCACTATACGTCTATCTCTATCTTTATGTCTGTTTGGCTGCGGTAGGTTGTCACTGTGCTATTAAAAAATGATTACAGTGGGAAGTAAATAGGAGGCATTTGCATGGATGGTTGATGAAAGTTCTCAGTGGGCCAGACTGCGTTTCTGCATGAGCAGACAGACCATGTGTCAAAGAAAGAGCTCTCTCACACAGTTCTCTAGGGCAACAATCACTTGATGGATTATTCATTAAATATTTTATCCTCCCTTCCACAGTGAGGACAGAGTGATTGAACATTACAAGAAACTGAAGGGATTGACCAGAGGACAAGCCATTGTGCAGTAAGTTTTTTTACATGTGTGAGTAAAAAAGAACAAACTTATGCTCCATATTGCTTCTGTTTTCAAAGTTCTTACTTTAAGAGCTGCATCAGATCTGTTTCTGTATGCGTCTGCACTGTAGTGGCTGTAGTTATAAGAGGTCGCTGTCACCTTGTCAAACTGTGTCATTAATTAGAAGAGTCCTGTAGTAGGCAGCCTGCCAGCTGTGAGAGGGTAGAAGGGCTGCACTGTTTTTCCCTAGGACCTGATGATTTGTGTCCTTGAACAGATCAATAGACTCTCTCTTTATCACTCTCTTTTTTTTCCTCTCTCTCTCTTTCTCACGCAGCCCTGAAATCAATCGATCAGCTTGTCACTGTGAATGACTGTGGCTTCTGAATGGCTGTAGCTTAAATCCCACTCTGTCAGCTGTTGTACAGCCGTCGGATGACAGTGATGAAGTGTTAGTGTCTGAATTTCTGTTGACCTGTTCTTCTTTCATTGAAGGTACCTGGCCCTTGTGAAATCCTTGCCCACATATGGAGTCCATTATTACCCTGTGAAGGTAGGAGCAGTGCCCTGATTCTTACAGTAGATTAATCTGACAGACCGTAGTGCCTCTGGGGGCAGCTGCAACTCTGTCAACAAGCTCAATCCAACAACACATTACACATCTAACAATCTATACATGTGACATGTCCACTTAACTGGAAGAAGCTTACATAAAAGACCAAAACAAAAACTTCTACCTAGACAAAATACAATTCCAACAACAAAGAATTGAATGAAAAATACATTGTGTCATCTGAAAGCTCAGACTCCACATATTAAGTCCCGCATCTGATCTGACCAAGTAACGTGTATTAATTACCACACATCTTAAGTAATCAAATTAGGGTTACCTTTTTAAGGTACTAAATTAATGCACATTGAGCTTATAGTTGCTGTTATTTTCAATTCAGTTTAGGTTGGGGTTTTGAGCAGATGTATCAGAAAGAGGCCTTTGGGTTTATCAGAGCCAACTTTTAACAGCCATGTGCCAACATCTGTTATTCAAGGCTTTGTGCTTGAATCATTTATCTTTTAAAAACCTTTAATATCTTATGTGTATACAGCATGATTTATTGAATTTTAAAGGTGCTCTACCATAAAAAAAAGTGTTACTCTGAGCTTTATGTGGAATATTTTAGGTCCACAGGTGTTATTGGTGGTGTGAAAATTGCACAAAAACTTTTCTTTTAGTTTTTGTCACTTAAACAAGGCAGGTGGCGGAATCAGCCAAGTTTGAAAATCCTATCATTGTGATGTCACAATGATTTTGCTAATTAGTATTCATTAGCTTGCGCAGCTGAGACCACACCTGCAAAGTTAGCTCAGCTGTTCAGCAGCAAACATGGCCGACTATGAGCGTCATTGTGCCACTGCTCCAGCCAGAGTTAAATGCACATATTGCTGACAAATTCAGATTTGCAGGACAAATGGCTTCAGATAATTTTTGGACAGACTCCCAGAACTTATGGTTAACTCAGAAGCAGGGTCTGAGGGGGGCTCTGCCTTTCTGCATGGTTTGACTGTTAAACTGTGGTCACTTCATCTGCTTCTGATCACCTGGAAACAACTTCACACATTTTATGCTCTTTTACACTCAGATAGAGACTCTGGAACTGGGTAAAGTCCAAAATTCAAGTCGTGCGGCCGCCATGAGGCTGAGTGCTCATGGAGCAGTGTTTAATGTTTATATGTTAAAGCCACTCCATCCCATAATAAAATCAGTTTGTAAGTCTTTCAGATTTAGGGCTGCAGCTATTGAATATTTTTGTAATTAAGTACGCTATCTAATCTTTTATCGATTAATCGAGTATTGTAATAAATAACACCTTTGTGTTAGTAAACCATTATATCAATAACGTGTTATAAAACATGAAAGACCTCTTAAAATGAGCAAGTAAAACTTCTACACTTTGAGTCCGCTTGCAGAAGTGACATTAGGTATGGGCATCATTAAGGATTTATAGATACTACTACTCTTAAAGGAACCTAAGGCAGCTTTACAAAATCTGACTCAGTGCTGCCGCGACAGGCGCTGTGGCTAACTGCAGCCACCAGCCAAGCCGGCACGGGAGCGCGCACAGACACTTTACAGACTGTTCGTCTTCACAGCACTGCACCGGGGAGGCTAACATACTTCACGTCAGGTCTCTCCACTCTGTTATTTGATTTGATCTCATCATTTTCATACTGTATCAGGCTCTAAACACGACCTATAATGTTTTCTCACCTGGTCACAAGGAAATGAGCCATGTCAGCATCCGTTTTCACTCCCAAATGCAGCTGAAGTTCCCTCCATGAACCGAACGTATATCCAATATTTATGCGGGTGCCTGCCCGGCTTCGGTCATGTTTTTTTTTAGACTCACGAGATGCAGCTGATAAAGTCTTTTTTTTCTTCGTGGTGCCACTTTTTTGGGGGGTGAGAGTGGATGCAGGTCGTTAGCTGGCTGGAGAAACATCCATAAGTATACCTTCAGTGTTCGAATCCAAGTCCACGGCGGCCATGTACTTCCGGTTCAAGAGCTGTCGGCAACGCGCATGCAGCGTCAATTTACGTCACATCCCTACAACTGCGCGGGAAATTCGGACGTCGAACTGCAGCGCATTATGTGGCACACAGCGTTTCCAAGGCAACAGACATATATGCGGATGGCCTCGTTATTTTGGGTTTTTAATGCTTCATGACCCATTAGCATTGAATAAACTGGAAATGCATGTGTAGTTTTTCACAAATCTTGCCTTATGTCCCTTTAATGATACTCCTTATCGATACTTTTTTTTAAGACTAAAGCAAAAGGGGAAAAGCACAAGTTATGAACTGTAATTTTATTTTTAACAATTGGAGCAGCAAAGCACGGAAAATAAATAACTACAAAATAAAAAGTACAAAATGAATAGAAAACACTATACAAACAACTTATTTCATTTATCAAAACTAAAAATACTATTTTAAAAAAGTTTAAGGTATTCAAATAAAAAATATCAAACTTCAAATAACGTCCCCATAAAACAGTGCAATTAAAATGTTTAGTGTAAAATTAGGCCTCTGATTCAGGGCTTATTGTTGTTGCTGAAACACTCAGACGGTCAAACACTGGAAGTCTGGACGTGTAAATAATGATTGTGGTCTGGGCTAGCTTTTTTAAAATGACAGAAACTAGGGACCACCTAGCCAGCTGAGATCAAGATCTGTTACAATATGACTTTACTTTCAACATCGGTGGGGCATTAGACTGTTGTATTTCCCTGTAAAATTCTTACATACTGTACCTTTAATGAGTACAGACGAGAATCTAGGTCCATTTTCAGTCAGTCAGATTATTAGTGTTTTCTAACATTTTTTTGATATAAAATGTTTCAGGTTACAGGTTAAGACTTCAGAAATAACCATAAAGTCATGAAATTTGTGTGACAGGGCACCTTTAAAGAGGCCATTTCACACAGACTTCACATGGGCTTTGTGGTTATTTCTTAAAGAGGCCCTTCCATTAAAAACAGTTTTTCTGAGGTTTCTGTTGAATATTTTAGCTCCACAGGTGTTCTTACCTTTATAGTGGGTGTGAAAACAGGTCAGCAACTTCTCTTTCAGTTTTAATCTCTCAAACTACGCAGGTGGCGATAACACCCGAGTTCTCCCGAGTCCAAACGGCCTGTATCTGTTTCATCACAACGCCTTTGTTCGTTAGTATTTGGCAGCTCCCGCATTTGAAACCACACCTAGCATGCTGCTGGCTAAAAGCTGTAGCATATGTAGCATTATGTATAAGATGTAGCAAACAGGAAGACACGACGTCTGAGGTTGCCATGTGCAGCGGGGCAGGAAACCGTATACCTTGCTCTCATAGGCTAGTTTGTTAGCCAATCTGAGTCCAGCAAATTTGAATAATGAATATGAACGAGCTGCTGCCGAAGCAGCCTGATGGAAGGAACCCGAATTTTAATGCAGACAGATTGAAAGGTCTGTTAATCAGTGTTTCCTGATGTTTTTTAGCTATAAAATGTTTCATATTACTGGTTAATACTTAAAGCTAGAGTGCGTAACTTCTGTCGCCCCCTAGCGTAATTTTGCGTTATTACAACAATGAAGCTGGCGCTTCCATATGGCGCACGCCCACCTGCCCCCCCCCCACCACCACCACCACCACTCTTCCCCCAACCGCTATCCCTCTGCCGCTGTGATTCGCGATTCCACAACATTTTTATTCTATTTGAATAAGGACAGCTGTTGAAAAAAGATGGACTCTTCGGAAGAGGTAATTATTGTATTTTTTATTTATTTTCCGCAGAAACGCAAATAGCTTATTACAAACGGGAGACAAGGTGCCTGCTAATTTGTAACTGACAGGTGCGTGAATGATCTCCTGCTACGAGACTCTCCGCTCGTCCTCCCCCTCCCTTCTTGTTGTGATGTAAAAGATGTAATTTCCTGCGCGCCAGCGCGGGAATGTCGCCGGTCGATACGCAAAGTAAAAATGATATATATTGAAAAATACCGTGAGATGTTTGAGGAGCCGATAGGCTTAATCTGCATTGTGTCATCTCCTCTAATAGTGGCTTGGCTGAAACGGACATTCACGGACATGTAAAAGTTACGCACTATAGCTTTAAGAAATAACCACAAGGTCCTGAAATTTGAAATGAAATGACCTCTTCAAGTATTAATCTGTAATATGAAACATTTTATATCTAAAAAAAACCCGTTAGAAAACACTGATTAACAGACCTTTCAATCGATCTGCGTGAAGATTCAGCTGGCTTCAGCTGCAACTTTGGGTGATATCGCCACCAACGTAATTTGAGAGATAAAAACTGAAAGAGAAGCTGTTGACCTGTTTTCACACCCACTATGAAGGTAAGAACACCTGTGGAGCTAAAATATTCAACAGAAACCTCAGAAAGACTGTTTTTAATGAAAGGGCCTCTTTAAAGAATGGACTTTTCAGATTTTTCCCTGTCAGCTCTTTTTAAACAAAGGAGCTTGAAAAGAAAAACAGTTACTCAGGCCCACAAAGTTTAATGTATTTCATTTCTTCCTGTGCTGTGATCCTAATGGGGTCACAGCAATAAAATTCCAACCAGAAGAGCCTCTTTGAGTGATGGTGGTGGGCATTTTGTCTGTTTTCATACAGGACAAGCAGGGAATACCGTGGTGGTTGGGAGTCAGCTACAAAGGCATTGGTCAGTACGATTTGCAGGATAAGCTGAAACCCAGAAAGGTATGCTGTTTTTGTTGTTTTTACCTCCAAAGTCTTAATTTTCAAATGAAAAGTCATGATTTTGATTCCATCCCATCATTTATGATGTATTTTCTCCTTGTTTCCATCAGAAATCTCATTATTTGGTTTTTCTGAGAAAGACTTTAGGGTGTGGGCGTTATATATTAACTATATAAACTGCATCGTTACCTTGTGACAGTCTGTACGAAAGTAAAACAGTCCTTTTATATGAAATTCTAAAAAATATTTTGCACTTACTCCTGCTACATTCACATTTATGAATACAGCTGTCATCCCAAAATACTTTCTGTTAGCAGTTTACAGATCCATCTATACTGTAATTAGGTGTAAATATAACCCTGTTTCCCATTCCAGGAGGAGGGAAAACATGTTGTGTGTCACTGTGTACTCAGTGCTCTCAAGGTTGTAAGTGTAACAGCAATGAGGGTCAATATCAGTGAAATAGACATAGAAATGGGAAACCAGCCATCCTTGTTGGTCTTAAATAGAACATAATAATAATAATAAAATAATGTATCTTTTAATCAGTTTTTAAATGTAGATCATAATGGTGCTCTTGTTTGTTTGCTTCATCTCATTAATATGGGAAACAGTTACAAACTGTTGATGGATGAACACATTAGAATTCATACTGCATTAAAACTAAAAGGTTGTGCTCTTAAATATATTTTAAGAATGTTTTTAAGAGTAGCCATTAGCATGCTGCTTATTGTCATTTTGTTTAATACATATAAAGTTTTTACAAAATGTTCTGCTTGTCGGCTTCAACTTTGGTTCCATGTGGTTGTTTCCTGTGAGATTTAATGACTTCCTAGCTAAGCATTTCTCCTCAGTCTCTTTCATCGTCGCTGTTGTTGTGGCACGGTGTGCTCTTACACCAAATACCAGGGCATTAAGAGGCACATGCACAGCGTGCCTCTCCACAGATCCCCTCGTCAAATTGTAATTATGATGCTCCGAGTAAAAGTGCAGAGTTCTAGGACAAGTTTGGCATCTTGCCAGCTTTAAAATTGGGAAACAGTTGTGAAGGTGTTGGGGAGCTACACCAGTTTAACTAAACCAGATTTATGACTTGAGAGCCTTTCAAAAGTTTCATATCCAGCAATAGAAAATGTTTCATTGCTCTAGTTGATAGTAGAAGGTCTTAGTCTTTCTGTGTGTAGAAATGAGACCTGTGTAATATGGATGGAGCATTCTGTCCTAGCTTACATTTCCTGTATCCAGCCCGCTTTTCCTCTGGTCCGCCCCTCTCAGCATGCTGCTTTCATTATGGTACTGCTGTAGTTTGGTCTTAAGGAGAACACAATTGATTAACAAAAAAAAACTGTGGTGTGCGTGAGTGCATGCATGGTGGGGTGAACTTTTTTTATCTATTCTATTATCTACTAACATTCAGACATAAATCTGCATTTGTTGTGACCACACTGTGAGCTTGGAACCAATACCATGTAGAAGTTTAATGATAAATAAAAATAGAACCATCCCAAAATGGGAGTATTCTCGTGGTATTAGTTGTAGTAGAAAGCAGGCAGAGCAGTTTCAGTTAGAAGAATGAGAGAGAAACGCTCATGGTGTCGGCCTTACAGCTGTTAATAGGAGGTGCCATTCAAGAATGAACTTCTGCCATCAAAAGCACGTTAAGAAGAAGATATTTCAGAAAAAATGTTTAGAATGAAAACTGTATAAAAAACCATAATACCATGTCACTGTCATTAGATGTCATTAACATAATCCATATTTAAACTACTAATATGCTCCTTGAAAAATCAGAAACTTGTTCTCTCTCCCAGGGCTGTGTGAAAACAATAATGTAATTGTTTTTCCACAGCTCTGCTCTGGGAGTTCTTGCTGCTTGTTCTGGGTACATCAGCTGAACGAAACGTTTTTCTTCTGTTGTGTCTTACAACTGTTGTGTGATTCGTCGGGGATTTGAAATGAGCAGATGTCAGTGTTGCCAACCCATTAATAAAGCCTGGCAGCTTTGCACAGGCAGGATTCATTTGTAGTTTGGACTCAGAAGGGTGAAAATCTCCTACTCTGACCACAGGTGAAAGACAGACTGCTGCACAATGGCTGGGCCACTTGTGAGGGGGTGGGGGAGGGGCACACTGCAACATCATGAGATGGGCAAATGGGCTTTTACGTCAGAGTCTCTGAAAGTCTCCAATAACACCAATAAGGCTGACGCTTATCGGTCCGGGTAGACCGTCAGAATCAGCCCAGGGGCTAATTTAATACCCGTTCCTACAGACGGCACTGAAAGTATTTATTTATATCCCCCAAACTGACTGCTGCAGCCCTTTTATGGCGGCACTGTTCACTCACAAAGTCACACGTTTCGGTCGTGTTGTTTCGGGGATTTTGATCTTTTGACTGAAAACCGAAAATGCACTTTTGGGTCATTTTCAGCCGAAAATTTTCGGTGGTCGAAATTTTGGTGCATCCCTAGACAAGATACAGGAGATCCTTCTTGTCCACAGCTAGAACCCTCTACAGGAGATCCTTCCTGGGGGTTTGGCTCAGTGGTTAGAGCGGTCATCCTCCAACTTGAATGGATCGATCCCGGCTTCCACCGCCACATGTTGAAGTGTCCCCATGTTGCCCCCCGATCTGCATATCGGGTTGTGTGAATGGGTAAATGTAAAACCTTGTAGTGTGAAAGCTTTGAGTGGTCTGAATTACTAGAAAAGCGCTATACAAATACAGGACATTTACCATTTACCATTCCTGTCTACAGCTAGAACCCACTACAGGAGATCCTTCCTGTCCACATTTAGAACCCTCTACAGGAGATCTTTCCTGTCCACAGCTAGAACCCTCTACAGGAGATCCTTCCTGTCCACATTTAGAACCCTCTACAGGAGACCCTTCCTGTCCACAGCTAGAACCCTCTACAGGAGACCCTTCCTGTCCACAGCTAGAACCCTCTACAGGAGACCCTTCCTGTCCACAGCTAGAACCCTCTACAGGCTGTCCTTCCCGTCCACAGCTAGAACCCTCTACAGGAGACCCTTCCCGTCCACATTTAGAACCCTCTACAGGAGACCCTTCCCGTCCACATTTAGAACCCTCTACAGAAGATCCTTCCTGTCCACATTTAGAACCCTCTACAGAAGATCCTTCCTGTCCACAGCTAGAACCCTCTACAGGGGGACCTTTCCGTCCACAGCTAGAACCCTCTACAGGAGACCCTTCCTGTCCACAGCTAGAACCCTCTACAGGAGATCCTTCCTGTCCACATTTAGAACCCACTACAGGAGATCCTTCCTGTCCACATTTAGAACCCTCTACAGGAGATCTTTCCTGTCCACAGCTAGAACCCTCTACAGGAGACCCTTCCTGTCCACATTTAGAACCCTCTACAGGAGATCCTTCCTGTCCACATTTAGAACCCTCTACAGGAGATCCTTCCTGTCCACTTCTAGAACCCTCTACAGGAGATCCTTCCTGTCCACAGCTAGAACCCTCTACAGGAGACCCTTCCTGTCCACAGCTAGAACCCTCTACAGGAGACCCTTCCTGTCCACATCTAGAACCCTCTACAGGAGAGCCATGCTGTCCACAGCTAGAACCCTCTACAGGAGATCCTTCCTGTCCACATTTAGAACCCTCTACAGGAGATCCTTCCTGTCCACAGCTAGAACCCTCTACAGGAGACCCTTCCTGTCCACAGCTAGAACCCTCTACCGGAGACCCTTCCTGTCCACAGCTAGAACCCTCTACAGGAGATCTTTCCTGTCCACAGCTAGAACCCTCTACAGGAGATCCTTCCTGTCCACATTTAGAACCCTCTACAGGAGATCCTTCCTGTCCACATTTAGAACCCTCTACAGGAGATCCTTCCTGTCCACAGCTAGAACCCTCTACAAAAGATCCTTCCTGTCCACAGCTAGAACCCTCTACAGGAGACCCTTCCTGTCCACAGCTAGAACCCTCTACAGGAGACCCTTCCTGTCCACAGCTAGAACCCTCTACAGGAGATCCTTCCTGTCCACAGCTAGAACCCTCTACAGGAGACCCTTCCTGTCCACATTTAGAACCCTCTACAGGAGATCTTTCCTGTCCACAGCTAGAACCCTCTACAGGAGATCCTTCCTATCCACAGCTAGAACCCTCTACAGGAGATCTTTCCTGTCCACAGCTAGAACCCTCTACAGGAGACCCTTCCTGTCCACATTTAGAACCCTCTACAGGAGATCCTTCCTGTCCACATTTAGAACCCTCTACAGGAGATCTTTCCTGTCCACAGCTAGAACCCTCTACAGGAGATCCTTCCTGTCCACAGCTAGAACCCTCTACAGGAGATCCTTCCTGTCCACAGCTAGAACCCTCTACAGGAGACCCTTCCCGTCCACATTTAGAACCCTCTACAGAAGATCCTTCCTGTCCACATTTAGAACCCTCTACAGGAGACCCTTCCTGTCCACATTTAGAACCCTCTACAGGAGATCCTTCATGTCCACATTTAGAACCCTCTACAGGAGACCCTTCCTGTCCACATTTAGAACCCTCTACAGGAGATCCTTCCTGTCCACATTTAGAACCCTCTACAGAAGATCCTTCCTGTCCACAGCTAGAACCCTCTACAGGAGATCCTTTCTGTCCACATTTAGAACCCTCTACAAGAGAACCTTCCTGTCCACATTTAGAACCCTCTACAGGAGACCCTTCCTGTCCACAGCTAGAACCCTCTACAGAAGATCTTTCCTGTCCACAGCTAGAACCCCCTACAGGAGATCCTTCCTGTCCACATTTAGAACCCTCCACAGGAGACCCTTCCTGTCCACAGCTAGAACCCTCTACAGGAGATCTTTCCTGTCCACAGCTAGAACCCTCTACAGGAGATCCTTCCTGTCCACATTTAGAACCCTCTACAGGAGATCTTTCCTGTCCACAGCTAGAACCCTCTACAGGAGATCCTCCCTGTCCACATTTAGAACCCTCTACAGGAGATCCTTCCTGTCCACATTTAGAACCCTCTACAGGAGACCCTTCCTGTCCACAGCTAGAACCCTCTACAGGAGATCCTTCCTGTCCACATTTAGAACCCTCTACAGGAGATCCTTCCTGTCCACATTTAGAACCCTCTACAGGAGATCCTTCCTGTCCACATTTAGAACCCTCTACAGGAGATCCTTCCTGTCCACAGCTAGAACCCTCTACAGGAGATCCTTCCTGTCCACAGCTAGAACCCTCTACAGGAGATCCTTCCTGTCCACATTTAGAACCCTCTACAGGAGATCCTTCCTGTCCACAGCTAGAACCCTCTACAGGAGATCCTTCCTGTCCACATTTAGAACCCTCTACAGGAGATCCTTCCTGTCCACATTTAGAACCCTCTACAGGAGACCCTTCCTGTCCACAGCTAGAACCCTCTACAGGAGATCCTTCCTGTCCACAGCTAGAACCCTCTACAGGAGATCCTTCCTGTCCACATTTAGAACCCTCTACAGGAGACCCTTCCTGTCCACAGCTAGAACCCTCTACAGGAGATCCTTCCTGTCCACATTTAGAACCCTTTACAGGAGATCTTTCCTGTCCACAGCTAGAACCCTCTACAGGAGACCCTTCCTGTCCACATTTAGAACCCTCTACAGGAGACCCTTCCTGTCCACAGCTAGAACCCTCTACAGCAGATCCTTCCTGTCCACAGCTAGAACCCTCTACAGGAGATCCTTCCTGTCCACATTTAGAACCCTCTACAGGAGATCCTTCCTGTCCACATTTAGAACCCTCTACAGGAGATCTTTCCTGTCCACAGCTAGAACCCTCTACAGGAGAGGCTTCCTGTCCACAGCTAGAACCCTCTACAGGAGATCCTTCCTGTCCACAGCTAGAACCCTCTACAGGAGATCCTTCCTGTCCACATTTAGAACCCTCTACAGGAGACCCTTCCTGTCCACAGCTAGAACCCTCTACAGGAGATCCTTCCTGTCCACAGCTAGAACCCTCTACAGGAGATCCTTCCTGTCCACAGCTAGAACCTTCTACAATGGCTCCCTGAAGAACTGAGCTACAACAACACTTAATTTCCCTTCAGGGATTAATAAAGTATTTTTGATTGGTTGACAAATTTCTCAGTTCTTGCAGTGTTTATCAGACTGAAGAGTGGAACATAAACACTGTTTTGAGTTGTTTTAGGTGACAGAAAGGAGTTCTTAAATTGACTCTTTTCTCAGTAACATCAATCCAACTCCATCGTGAAAATTCCTCCCTCATTCCCCAAACTGAGATCTCTGACTGCTCTCTGCTGCAGGAAAAATACTGACTATACGTCGCCACTTAAAAAAAATCTGAATTAACACTCAGATAGTTTTGCTTATTATTATTATTGATGTATTTTTTTAAATAATTAAAATTAATTAAAAATAAGCGTTGGATTAGCTTTTTGGCAGATGGGGTCGATAAGACTGATTACACAAGTGAAACTCAAACAACTCGTATCCCCGCTGTGTTTTAAGAGAAGTGGCACACAAGTGGCACGTTTCCAGTAAGAGCACTGCTGCCCTGCAGCAGGTCCTTCTTGCATGAAGTTTGCATGTTCACCCTGTGCAAGCCGGGGTTTTCTCCAGGGCCTTCGGTTTCCTCCTACAAACCTAAAATATACATGATAGATTGACTGGTAACTCTAAATTGGCCCTAGGTGTGTGTATATGTGTATTTGTGAGTGTTTGTTTTGCTCTATGTGGCCCAGATGAACTGGTGAACTGTCCATGTGTAGCCCCGCCTCTCGCTTAATGACCACTGCAGATGGACACCAGCTACCTGCGACTCTGAACAGGAACAAGTTGATATAGGATACAGATGGATGGATTTCCACTATACTTATATATGTAAACACGGACTAAAAGAAATGTGACTGAGGGTGGGGGTGGGGCAAACAAGGACTTATGTGTTTTGACCTGTGTGACACTTTAAGAACAGTTGCAGGAACATGTTCCACCTTAAGGGGGACAGTATCAGCTTGGTATGACTGTGATGATGTGAAGAAATGGTTGAGTGTTGTATCTTGGATCAAATATTAAAAGACAACAGAACAGAGTATAACCTGATCCATTTCAATACAAAAGGTTTTAAAAACATGAAATAAATGTGATAAAGTTTTTTTTTTCAAGGCTCTTCTGCTGTCAGCGTTAGTTATGTGTCATGTTATGGAAATGTACACTGTTTGCCTACGAGTCAGAGCTGGTATGTGACGCGTTATCTGAAGGGTGGGGCACTTTTTTTTGGCTCAGGCAAGTGAGTCAAGACCTTTGACACAGTTTGTAACTCACAAATCAAACATCCATGTCTGATTTTTCTATTTCTGGAGGTCCTGAGGGTTGTGAGTGTGATCTGGATCTGGACAGCCTGATCCCATCTAAAACCACAAGCTATTCTGGAAAACTTCCAAATTTTTGTAGTTAGATGTTTGGCAAAAATTGAAGTAGCATACAAAAGAGTTGGTTTGCTGTTGGGCTTTTTTGGTATCTGTTAAAAGAAACTGCAGGTTTTAGTATGAATAGTGTTGATGAGTCACTGGTGGGTTTCCTGGATCATTTCCACAAATAAAGACTGTAACTGTAGTGTTTTGAGGCAGGAGACATCACAGGAGTACCTTTTAGAAGTAGCTTTGCAAGCAGACTATTAGTTTCCTTTATTTGCTGGCACACAGGAGTGGAGTTTCTCTAATGGGATGATGATCCAGTGCATGTTTATTTGTTGATCTCTTTAATCCATCGTTACTTTGTAAATGAGGCAAAGTGATAGAGAGAAGCAGCTGTGAACTGGTGGGAAGTTGCTTCTGCAGTGAGATAAGGTTTTTTAATCTGATGTCTGTTTCCTCAGGTTCATTAAGTAGTTTCATCTGCAGCCTGACAGAAATGTAATTTTGGCAGCAGCAGCTTGTGTAATGATCCACCATGCTGTGATGCCACATATTCAGCCAGCTTTTAGAACACACACAGTAGAAATATCTAGTTAAAGTACACAACAATCTGAATTTGCAGACTGGTTGAAGGTCTTGCTGTGTGTTAAGTTTTCCTTCTCTAATACCAAATGAAGCCCCTGCTATTAATGATTAAACTGTCCCGATACATACATACACATGAGGTGTTTGTTTGGTATCCACAGTGGATTTGGCTACACAACAAAGTTATGTGTTCCATTTTAAATGTCAGAAGCAGTTTCCAGGTTCAATGTGGGTTATTTAGAGTAACTGGAAGAAGAGCTGATGTTAAATGTCCACAGACAGTGAAAAAAGTGCCCAGTGAAAACCTGCATATAACCGGCTTATCTGGTCTGACTTGAAAAGGACGAAAGAGGGAGGGAAAGAGGTGCAGTCTGTGATGTTAAGGAGGGGGGGTTTGAGGGGGCGTGGCTACCTCAGCTGAAACTCTTGTAACACCTATCTGAGAACAGACAAGAGAGAGTATTGTTGGGGGAAGCTCTAGCCCTGTGGGAAAGACACAGTGAAAGGATTTGATATAAACCTAAAGAGTTCCACAGGGATCTGATAAGAACACAAAACGGTACGGTAAGGCCAGTTATTGTTACTTCTCCAGCTGGTGGAAATCAAGAACAGGTTTTAATATTGTGGTTTCCTTGTGTTGTTCTGAACTGGATCAGAGTGTATGTTGTGTTAGTATGGCTAGTTGGTCTGTATGATGTTGAGTGTAAATTTACCACACAGTTCAGGGATTTCTTTCTAATGTTATGGTGGGTGTCATGTGCATGTCTGCTCTGACAGGGAAATATTCAAGTCTTCTTGGTTGCTGTTGTGTAAAGCAGTGTATGACTTTTAGTTTCATTGCCTCTGTCATTATGTTTTTATTTTCTAAAATGAGAGTAGGAAGAGTTGTTCACTGCCAAGTGGCTACAGATCTGTTTAGCTAGCACAGCATGAATGGAGCAGATGTTTCATCCAGACAGAGAAGTTTAGCTGCGATTCTCCTCCGCAGCAGAATGAAATAAAAATCTGGCGTGCCGCCTGGCACCGTTTTGCTCCCTAAAGTTGCAGCAGCATTATAATTGATCTTGTGGTAATTCACAGTAACACCTGATTCACTGGCCCGTTGAGCCCAATTCATACTGTTAAACTGTATGTTCTGTAAACACACTACAGTGGCTGAAAACAAAACAGTTTAACTGAATACTTTCCCTGCTGCTCTATTATACTGTCATGTCAGAGGATTTATATCTTTTCTGAGTGTTTGTTTAACAGCCTTCATGCATTTAATGAATTTGATGTTTCTGTTCTAAAAACCTACTTTTCATTTAGCACTCTGTTAGCTTGTGTGTAATATCTCTCTACCCCCCAGCCACCCAACCCACCGCCTTCTTAACCATCTCCCTCTCGTTTGCAGTTGTTTCAGTGGAAGCAGTTGGAAAATTTGTACTTCCGCGAGAAGAAATTTGCAGTAGAAGTACACGACCCCCACAGGTCAGCAGACAATCCACTTGATTTATCTGAAAAGATCTTTTCTATTTTGAAGTGTTTCTATTTTTAGTTACTTCTGGTTTGTTGATCTCTCTGGTCATGTTCTGGACCTGGTTGTTAAAGGACCGGTGCTCCTCGCTGGTTTCAGTGTGAAACTGTCAGCTGATTATATTGCTTATAAACCAAACAGACTTTTTCAAGTTGCTGCTTGTCTCTTCAGTAAGACTCCTGTTTACTTGGATTAAGATTCAAGAATAACCTTCTTCATAACAGTATAATGATCTATAATTATTAAAATTCAAACATATCGTATTAATCCCAGAATGGAAATTAAATTGGATTTTATTTAGCAGTTGCACCTCTGTTGTTTTGTTTGAGCAAGACTAAGCAGGAGTGAAGGAGTTTTGTTTTTTGGGTCAACACAGTGACTGAGTGTCTGTATTATTGTCCACAGAAGAGCTGTGACCAAGCGAACCTTCGGACAGGCAGGTCTGGTAATCCACTCGTGGTATGCCAGCCACTCTCTGATTAAAACCATCTGGGCGATGGCCATAAGTCAACATCAGTTCTACCTGGACATGAAGCAAAGCAAAGTGAGTCTTTCCTTCCTGATTCTCTTGGGATTTTTATAGTCTTTGTCAACTTTGTTCTTGTTGAATTTACATCCACATTAATGCATCTTATTACACATGTAGAATGTTTTCATGTTCTCTGATCATCTGCATATGAACCACATTCAGTCAGTCAGCCCATTTGTTAAAGATTAAGGTGAGAACTAAGATTAGAGTGAGAATGTGAACTGGTTAGGGCTTAAGATTTTAGTTAACTCGTTCACGGTGAAGACAAAGAAGTCAGTGCAAGTCCTAATAAGGACATTTCCGCAAGCTGGAGTGCATGTTTGTTAAGCAGGTTGAGCACAGCAACAAGCAAATACAAATAATAGGATCTTGTGGTTTATTAGGCAATGTGTTCAGACATGAAACTTTAAGTGACACAAACAAGAAATAATTGGAACTATTAGTGAGTTGTTTTGTTTTTTTATTATGTCACAGAATTTTAATCATACGATGTGCTTCCTGTTCCCTGTGTCATACTTTGTGTGACTGTAATCCAGCGTCAGTGCCAGCCAACTTTACTCTGGGACATTTTTCATCTTTTAGTCATAAAAACTACTCTCAGTTCACAGACTCATTATTATTTATGGCATAAACGATTGTCTTAACCTCTGAGGGTTTTTGTGGGGACCGAAGCCTGGTCCCCATAAGGGGGACTCCTTTTTTAGGGTTAGGGTTCAGCTTTAGAGGTATGGTATGAATAGAGTTTTAGTTAGTCTTATGGTTAGTTATAGATCAGTAATGGTTAAGGTTAGGAAAAGGGTTTGGGTTAGGTATAAATCCATTTACTAAAATCAATGGAAGTCAATGGACGGTCCCCATAAGGATAACAAAACACACTTGTGTGTGTGTGTGTGTGTGTGTGTGTGTGTGTGTGTTATGAAGTCTGCTGACCATCAGTTAACATTAGGAGTTGTATGTATTGTGTCAGTGTTTATCCAGAAATGAGGCCCTCATTGAATGATGAGAGAACCAATCAGACACATGCAGATCCACCTTTACATTCTGCTTTTCCCTTCTTTTCTCTACAGTCAAACATGACCACAAGCAGGAGCTCTGGAGACATCGCCATGGACTNTGTTTTTTTATTATGTCACAGAATTTTAATCATACGATGTGCTTCCTGTTCCCTGTGTCATACTTTGTGTGACTGTAATCCAGCGTCAGTGCCAGCCAACTTTACTCTGGGACATTTTTCATCTTTTAGTCATAAAAACTACTCTCAGTTCACAGACTCATTATTATTTATGGCATAAACGATTGTCTTAACCTCTGAGGGTTTTTGTGGGGACCGAAGCCTGGTCCCCATAAGGGGGACTCCTTTTTTAGGGTTAGGGTTCAGCTTTAGAGGTATGGTATGAATAGAGTTTTAGTTAGTCTTATGGTTAGTTATAGATCAGTAATGGTTAAGGTTAGGAAAAGGGTTTGGGTTAGGTATAAATCCATTTACTAAAATCAATGGAAGTCAATGGACGGTCCCCATAAGGATAACAAAACACACTTGTGTGTGTGTGTGTGTGTGTGTGTGTGTGTGTGTGT